>PVKE010006852.1:23568-52898 GCA_004027555.1 Craseonycteris thonglongyai
AAATAAATAAAAAAAATAAAAGGGTCTAAGATATACAGGGCAAACACTAATCAGAAAAAAAACCTGAAGTTGCTATATTAATATCAAAGTGGCTTTCAGGACAAGAAATTTTACCAGAGTTAAAGAATGACATTTCATAATAACAAAATGTCAATTCAATGAGAAGATAGCAATCTTAAAATTGTATGTACCTAATATCAAAATTATAAAATTTATTAAGCAAAACCTGATAGGACCAAAATGATAGATAAACCCACAATCACAATTTTAGTTGGAGCTTTCAATACTGTTCTCTCAGTAATTTATATTATTTTGGGGTTTATGGTTTTCTTTTTATATTTATAGTGGTACCTCGGTACTTATTAATTTGTTCCAGGAGGTGGGATGAGTACCAAAAACAATGTGTACCAAACAAATTTTTCCTATAAGGAATAATGTAAATAAATTTAATGTGTTCCCAAGTCAAAAATACACAAAATGACCACAGAAGCTAAGGCCACAAGAGGATGTGCATAAGGCAAAGCTACACATGACTAACACATGACCCCTTGTTTTAGCTTGAAAAGGTAGCAAGTCACAAGGCAAACAACACCAACAAGTTCTAGTTTGCTCATCGAGTACCAAACAATGAGCACTGGGACAAAATTTTTGTGTCAAGTGACTCAAGTACCAAAGCAGTCGAGTACCAAAGTGTGACTGTAGTTTTGAATCAACCTAGAAAGTCTTATGGCTAAGATTTGGAGGTCATCAAATGGAAATGGTCTATAATCTTGTGGTAGAGGTTACATGGGTATATATATTTGCCCCCCCCAATTACCTTATTGTACATTTAAAATAGGTACATTTTATGCAAATAATAGCCTACTAATAGTTTATCTAAAAAATTAAATGGTTAAAAAAATGTAAATACCTTGCATACACTCAAAACATGGTGAATCATAAATCTGGGATAATGGGGCTCATAAATTTACATTAAGGTGAAACAAAATCCCCAAATAAATATGCTGCTCAGCTAGGTTTCAGAAATGCAGATAGTTTAGGAAACATAAATAATCAGGCACATTTTAAAATTTGATTTTAAACAGTATATTCTTTGAGTTTCACCATTTTATGAAACTGCTAAGTAAACTCCATCCTTGAGTGCCCTTGACCTTCATTACTCTCCTATCCTCAATTTGATCTACCTTCTGATCATTGCTCGTTTTGGCCCCCAGTCCTCATGTTTATATAGCCTTACCTTTTCAAGATTTTTACCTTCTTTGCTTCCTTTTTCTTCTGCATTTCTTTTACTTAAAAAAAAAAAAAGTTAAAGGGACCATAGCTTATATATTCTTTTTTTTTTTTTAAATCTTTAATATATTTTATTTATTTATTTATTTAGACAGAGAAGAGAGTGAGGGAGAGATACAGAGACAGAGAGAGAACTGAACTAGGGGAGCTCCCAGTTCAGCATGTGGGTCCACACGGGCCGGGGCCGGGATTCGATCCTCGGTCCCTGGCACTGCAAAGTGAGCGCTTAACCCACTGAGCCATCCCGGCTTCCCCATCTTATATATTCTTCCCACAAAGTATATTTGCTGATTCTCCTATGGTTCACCTACACTGTACTGTACAGGAATTCTACAGGAATCTTATGAGAATCAATTACTGTCACTTTCAGAGCAATTACAGACTTTCTTTGAGTTTTCTGGAACATTTTGTTCCAGTTAGTGTTACAGTTAACTGTCTAGTGCCTCTTCAGACTTGAGGATTTTTGGACAAGTTAGATCTGTGCTATTATTTTTTTAAATAGGACTAGTTTTGATTAAAAAAATGTAACTCTGCCAATTGTTTATTACAATGTCTTAAGTTACTTATGAACCATCCCATCAGCAGCCAAACAAAGGAAATCTTGAAACTCCAAGGAGAGTCTATGCTTTCTATTGCTGTCCTTGCGATTTCCTTGGAGATGACGCATTTACAGTATCTCATTCTACCAGACCAATTCACAAATAACTTACTACTTCGTATACTCACCCATGACTTCTTTTTGGCATGCTGATCAGTCTTTCTTCAGAATCAGGTTCTGCATGATTTTGAGCTGATCCTGTCCCTGAAATAATTATCACTTGGCCTGACCGACTGACTTTGGTCAGACAATTGAGGGTATGCTGGACTTTGTCCTCTTAGAAAGACAGGGAAATGGAAGACTGCAAATAACTGTATTTTTCAAAATGACTTGTTTATGATTTTCTCCTTATAGTACTTGGCTTTGAATCAATCTCAAAAGTTTTATGGCTAAGATACATAGGTATCACTTGGGGGGGGGGGGCGGGCAGGAGGCCTCATCAAGTTGATTTTAATTAACGAGTTAGTTCATCTCCTGTTTCAGGTCTAATGAGAATTTAAAAATGAACACTTACTTAAAATTTTTTTCTGTTCTTTTTTCTAAGACAGAAATGCTTGTAAAAACAAAACAAAAACAAACAAACAAAATCAGAGAATGTAGAAGTCTTTAAAGATCCAGAATTAAGCATTATCATGTATATCAGATTTTTCTGTTGAATGTATATTATACACATACATTTTTAGCAAAATGAGATCCTGAAAACAGTATTTTATAATCTACCTTTTTTCACTAATAATACAGTGAGCAGGATTAACCACACCACAATAAGTGGCTGTAACAATGGATATTCTCTAAGTTAATCAATTTACTAGAGGTGGACATTAGGTGGTGGGATTTTTTTTTTTGGCAGCTTGGCTCATGTAACACTCACTGCAACTCTCTTCTCACTGCTCTCCTTTATACTAAAAGCTGGAAAGATAAACACTTGTTTTCCCAGACACCCTTACAGGTCAGGTGGACATGTCATTTGGTTCTGGCCAAGACAGAAGTGGAAGCAGTTGATGAAGCCACATGGGCTTCCTGCTCTCCACAGGTGGCACTGCCTAAGGTGCAGCAGCACTGTTGATGGCAGAGCAGGAAGAGAGCATCGCTGAGTCTCCAGCCAGCCCTGGGCTCCCACAGATGGCACTTTCTATGGCATGAGATGAATAGATCCCTTATTTAAGCCACTAACAAACCAAACTATAATATAAAAGACTCACTAGATTATTTCTTTCAGATAAGTAGACCCGCTGGTCAATGAGCATGAGTTCTTAATGCCTTTGAAAGGAATTATCAGTTGACACTCTCACTAACCTCATATGAGTATAAAATAAATACACCCCTTTCTCTACACCCTGCTAACTCTGGACATCATCCCTAAAAATAAAGCTTTATTGAGGTATAAATGATATACAAGGGACTGCACACATTTATTTTTATTTATTTATTTATTTATTTATTATTTTTGACAGAGAGAGAGAGAGAGAGAGAGAGAGAGAGAGAGAGAGATACAGAGACAGAGAGAGAACTGCTGAACTGGGGGAGCTCCCAGTTCAGCATATGGTTCCGCACGGGCCGAGGCTGGGATTTGATCCCCGGTCCCCGGCACTGCAAAGTGAGCGCTTAACCCACTGAGCCATCTCAGCTTCCCCTGCACACATTTAATATGCATAATTTGATGTGTGACATATGCAAACACCCATAATACCATCAACCACAATAAAGATAACAGACATTCAACACTTCAGAGAGTATCCTTTACCTTTGTGGGCTGTTTTTGGTGTGTGTATGGGCACACATGAGTGCATATATGTGTAAGAACACTTAACATGAGATCTACCTTTATATTTTTTTCCAGCTTTACTGAGATATAATTGACATAACAGTTTATCTCTTAATACATACTTTAAAAAAAAATTATTGCCTTGTCTCTTTTTAGTTTTTTTAATATATTTTTATTTATTTATTTTTAATTTTGACAGAGAGAGAGATACAGAGACAGAGACAGAGAGAGAACTGAACTGGGGGAGCTCCCAGTTCAGCATATGGGTCCACGTGGGCCGGGGCCAGGACTTGATTCCCCAGTCCCCAGCACTGCAAAGTGAGAGCCCAACTCACTGAGCCATCCCGGCTTCCCCCACATTTTTTTTTAAAGATTTATTTTTATTGTTTTTGACAGAGAGAGAGAGAGAGAGAGAGAGATACAGAGACAGAGAGAAGGGGGAGGGCCCAGAGCAGTCTCCATAGTTGCACATTGTTGGTTTTCCCACAGTTTCATTCCACAGGTGGGCGAGGGGCTGCACAGGGCAGGAACTGGGCTGGGGTCTTTACCTGGTGAGAACTGAACTAGGGGCACTCCCCAGTTCAGCATATGGGTCCACTGGGGCCAGGCCGGGATTTGATCCTCAGTCCCCGAGGCTCCAAAGTGAGCGCTCAAACCACTGAGCCATCCTGGCTTCCCCTCTTAATACATTTTGAAGTGCACAATACCGTATTGCATTACCACTCATTTTTGCACCATTTCCAAACTGATGGGTTAAAAAAGAATCTCATTGTTTTAACTTGTATGAGGGCTGTCCAGAAAAAATCCAGCCATAAATGCCTCTATTTTTCTTATTACATGGCTGGATACCTTCTGGACACCTCTCATCTCTTTGATTGCCATAGATGAGCATCTGTTTGTTTTTATTAAATGCTTGTTTTTTTTCATAAATTTCAAGTTAGACTACTGACCTTACTGGAAGCAGTCGCTTCCCTCATTTTTGCTTGTGGGCAGTTTTGGGGGATATGGCTAGTGGCCAATCTGAATGGCTAGCCATTCCATTACTTCCCTGTCACTTTCCCATAGGATATGACAGGCATGTGCTTTGTTTCAGGACTACTCTTAGGCAGATTCCAGATGCCTCCACAACCCCAACACACTTGGCAAGGACCTAGGTGAGATACGTTATTTAAAAAAAGAGTTAGAGGATCTTTGAACAAGTTTCTGGACAGCTTTGGTTGCTATTTCAAATACAAAGAAATGAATCATTCATTTTCTTATGTTGGGTAGAACTAGACAGCTAAGAGGCAGAGAAACGCAATTTCTTATAATACAAATGTCTGTATAAATCGCATATTTTAAATTATATAATTTGGATAATGACATGGATTTTTTCATGGATGTTACTCCATTTTGATATGGAATAACACATCTTCATTTGCCCATTTTTTTTAAGATTTATTTTTATTGTTTTAAACAGAGAGAGACAGAAAAAAGGGGGAGGGCCCAGAGCAGTCTCCATAGTTGTATGCCACCAGTTTTTCAACAGTTTTACTCCACAGGTGGCCCGGATATGCACAGTGCAGGAACCAGGCCAGAGGTCTCCTGCATGGGAGGTACACCCAGGGCAGGAGCTGAACCAGGGGCCTTCCACATGGGAAGCTCGCCATGGTAACTGAATTGGGGTCTCACCCCAGTTCAGCATATGGGTCCACATGGGCCGGGGCAAGGATTCAATCCTTAGACCCCAGGGCTGCAAATCGAGTGCTTACCCTGCTGAGCCAATCCAGCATTCCTATTTACCCATTTTTAAAATTGATATTTTTGTAATCACCTGGACTAAGAAGAATGGAGTAGTTTGAATTGGTCACAAAGGCTAGATTCAAAATTCAAATCACCTGGAGATTGAGGCAGGGCCAAAAATTTGCTTGGGAGCTGACACAGAAAGAGTCTCAGCCTTTCTAGACCTTTGCATGTCTAGATGATGCCTTTCTGAAGCATTTTCCATGATTGATTCATAGCCTGCCAGGGCCCAACAGGGTCCTACAGGTTCTGGATGGCACTCCGACACTGGGGCTTTCAATCCAAGGAACAGATGCCATGATTTGCAAGTTGTAATAGCAAACAGCATTTTCCTTGGGAAGATGGACTAATATCTTCTATTTGTCCCTCTGTATCTCATTATTTTTCAGCTTTGCCCTTTCACAAGAGGCTGCCTCAATATAGACGATGGTACATGGGGGTAGGTTCTCAAGCTTTTGGATCTCAGGATTCTCATATGCTCAACTATTGACTCTAAATAGCTTGTTTTGTGGGTTATATGTGTTGCCATTTACTGCAGTAGAACTTAAAGCTGAGAAATGTTAAAATATTTACTCATTCATCTAAAATAACAATAAACCAACCAACTACGTGTTAAAATAAACAACATACTTTTTAATAAAGATCATTGCTTTCCATTTTTGTTAATCTCTTCACTTGCTGAATTAGATGTTCACACCTGCCTCTGCATTTAATCTGTTGAAATAGCACAGATCTGTTAGCCTTTGGGCAACTCTACTATTCACTACTGAGAGAATAAAAGTGAAAAAGGCAAATAACATCTTAGTGTTATGAAAGTACTGTGATTTCAAGGTCTCCTGAAAAGGTCTTGGAAACCCCCAAGAATCCCTGGCCACCCCCAATACAACCCCCGTGACCTCTGAATCCTATTGAGCAAGAAACTGCAGTAGCAAAAGCCAGTGCCATTGGAACATTTATTTTCCTGGCTCAGTCTCAGGAGGGCTGTCTAACTAAGGCTGGCTTTGTCTCTTGAAAAGAGAGAAAGTGCGTTTTTCAAGTGACTTTCTTCTACACATTCCAGTTCCTTCTCCCCTCATCCCTTTGGATGTCAGGGTGAAACATCTTTTGTGTTGTTACATTATATTTTAGTTCTTCTATATTCTGCATACCTTTGTAAATAAAAACTGAATTTACCCTGATTTTATGTCATTACACAAATTAAACAAAAATTCAACAAACATCTCAGAGCCTTATTATATGCCAGTGGTTCTTAAATTGTCCCTGGAGCATCAGCATTGGTATTAATTACCTTGGAACTTGTTAGAATTAGACTTCAAATTTTTGAACCATACTCCATCTAGACTGACTGAATTAGAAATTCCAGGGATGGGGTCCAGCAACCTGTGTTGTAAACCAGCCTCTCAGGTGATTTCAGTGCATGCAAAATTGTGATCTAGTTTGAAAAAAAAACCAGTATTCAAATAAGGTAATTAAGAGTAGTGCCATAATATTTAGAAACTATGGACACTTGATACGTTAACTAATTTATGACCTATTAGTAGACCAAATTTTAAAAAAGATTTATTTTATTGTTTTTGACAGAGACAGAAAGATACAGAAACAGAGTTAGAGAGAAGGGGGAGGGCCCAGAACAGTCTCCTTAGTTGTATGTCATCAGTTTCACACAGGTGGGCAAGGCCACGCAGGGCGGGAACTGGGTTAGGGGCCTCCCACATGGTAGGCACACATCTTTGAGCAAGGGGCCTGAATTCTTCCCTCAGTTCCCAGGACTGCAAAGCAGTGCTTAACCTGCTGAGCTATCCCAGATTCCCCTAGCAGACTAATTTTTGCTGTGAAAAACAGTTAAGCACGGAGACAATAAGTACCTTGGCCTAAGGCAACGTAGCTAGTAAGGAGCAGAGCTAGGTTCCAATCCAGGCAATCTAGTGCCAGAGTCAGTGCTCCAACCACTACACAATAAGGCCTCAGGGTGGTAAGAGTAAGGTGACCAGACGTCCCAATTTTTAACAAATTGTCCCATGGCGTTTTAAAAAAGTCCCGATTTTTGGAAAGAATGCACGACAAGCTAGGGAACGGTGGGAGATAGACCAAATTTTTAATCAAGAACCTCCTCCTCCCCGGTCAATGGTGTCCCGCTTTACCAATGTTAAAATCTGGTCACCTTAGGTAAGAGCCTCAAGGGATTTCAGGTTTCCTAGCAAGAGTTGGTGGAGGGTCCCTTCCGCCATGCTGCCAAGCTAAGATAATTGCCTATATTGTTTTCTAGCACTGGGAGAACCGAGAGGGTAAGCCCCTTCTGGAAAGAGCTGGAATGGTGAGTCCTCACTCAAGTAGACTGGATAGGCTTTTCTGAACATGCTTAATGGAGAATATAAGAGATTTTTTATGAGGCACCGAGCTTGTGAGGGACATAGTTGGAGTTCTAGCCTACACTTAAAAAGTACTGTCCCAGTCTTGAATTACATGAAGCAGTTCTGCTGTTTTCCCATGCCTCTGACCCAGTTTTTCACCTTATGTTTTAGGCTGACTTTTCACTGTAAGTTATTTTAAAATCAAATAATTAAAGTTAAATTTATGGAGAAGCTGGGACGGCTCAGCAGGTTAAGTGCTTGCTTTGCAGCCCTGGGGCCCGAGGATCGAATCCTGGCCCCGACCCAGCCGAACCCATGTGCTGAACTGGGGTGTGCTCCCAGTTCAATTCTTGCCGGGGCCTACGTGGGAGGCTCCTGGCCCGGTTCCTGCCCTGTGCAGCCCCGCACCCACCTGTGGAGTGAAACTATATGGAAAACCAATGCTGTCACCTATGGAGACTGCTCTGGGTCCTCCCCCTTCCTCTGTCGGTCAATAAACAATAAGAATAAATCATTAAAGTTAAACTTACAAATATATTAATGGCCAGAGGACAGCATTCTTCAAATCAGTACACAGAAACAATTCCAGGGTATGTCTGTGGGCAAGGATGGTTTTACTGGGTTCAGACCTTTCATATAAACTTCTGTCTATAAATATGATTTTCATCTTGCTTCATGAGATGTTGACAAGAGTTAAAACTACTCTACACTGCTTTCTCCAAACTCCCTAGGCTTCCAGGATCCCAGGATGGGACATTTTCCTTTTCTGAAACAGTTTTTAAAAATGTGCTTAACAAAACCAAAGCAAAACATATACTACACACATAACAAACAAATATAAAATCTCCACAAACCCTCCCCCAAAACCCAAAGAACAGTAACTGTCTCCCCAACACAGACAAGAGATCTGTAAAAATGACCTTATGGCATCCAAAGGGAAATAATCATCTGTTGACTATTTCCTTTGTGAAGACTTTAGTGTGACATCTTTAGATAAAGGTAATATGTATAAACATTTACATGGATACAGAGAGCTAAACACTCTCCTTTCATTTTAACCTCTGTTCATTCACCTCCTAGCATATAGTCTGTATCTATTTGCATTTTTTTGTGTGTGTTTCTGTTTGGAGCAGATGAATTTTTATACATATGCATTTTGAATTAAATCTAAATCCTCTTTAATAAAGCATAAAAAAAAAAAAGAAAAAAAAAAAGAGGAACACTGACTGGTGCCAATTTAGCTTTAGCCATTTTATATAGGAATCCAAAAGCATCAAATTTCCTTGTACTCTGGGAACAATATATAGCATGAACAAAAGGTTACGGAGGAAAGAAAATGTAATTGATTTTGAAGAGCGTGAACATCTGTAAAGAATGAATTGTAGGAGAAAATGATCTCTGAGGGTCCTACTCATGATGAAATGGTTTCTTGTTACTCGTGTCAGAGAAATAACCCTCTGCTCTACACATCCCTCTAGACGTCCAACCTACTGAGCAGAGTAAGACTGCAGATGCTTGAAGCTAGTTTCTGTAACAAGGAAACAAACAGAAATGGGCGTAAAAGGCTTCACAAAACTAAATTCCCCGTGGTGTTGTTGAGCTTACGGCCTTAGAAGAAAAGTAAGAAAAACTATATTCTGGTCCAAATTGTAATTAAATGAAATGAGCTTGTGGGCAAATAAATTTATCTCTCTGGGCTTCAAGTTCCTCAACTTTGACATGGGAGGGTTGGATTAGATGACAGAAAAGGTCTTCTATGATATTGTCTGCCATAATAAGAGTACCAGACTTTTAACTTCTAGAAGAGTCTTTTAGGCATCAGACTTGCCATTTTATTTTTTTAAAAAGATTTATTTTATTTTTTTTTGACAGAGACAGAGAGAGAGCGAGACAGAGGTAGAGAGAGACAGAGAGAAGGAGGAGGGCCCAGAGCAGTTTCCATAGTTGTAAGTCATCAGTTTTCAACATGGTTTCCTTCCACACAGGTGTGCGGGGGCCTTACAGGGTGGGAACTGGGTTGGGGGCCTCCTGTGTGGGAGGCACGCCGCCTCGAGTCAGGGGCTGAACAGGGTGGGGGGCAGAGGGGGCAAGAACTGAACTGGGGGCCTCCCGCATGAGAAGAACACCTCACTTCAGCTTATGGGGCCACACGGGCTGGGGCTGGGATTCGATCCTCAGTCCCTGGGGCTGCAAAGCGAGTGCTTAACCCGCTGAGCCATCCCGGCTTCCTCAGACTTGCCATTTTAGATGCAAAGAGCAAAAATTCTAACACAAGTGATTTAAGAACATCAACATTTATTTAACATGATAAAAAAGAAATGAGATATGAACATTTGCATTTAAACAATAGTAAGTAGCCTTTAATACTTACATTACATGTGCTCATTGTATAATATATACACAATGAACATAATTACATTTGTACACAAACTAAGTACTGGATTTGAAAACCTGCTTATTGCTGTACACATCTATTCCAATGAAGTATAAGCCCAGTACTTCAAAATACCTATATTTTAGATTGTTTTTCAAGAAAAAGTATGCGATAACATTTGTGTTTAAGCTGACAAGAGTGTGGCAGTAACTGCTGACATTGCAATCTGACTGAGAAATAATTATAGCAGAAAACAGGACATACTTCACTTAGCAATAATAAAATGGCACATTTTAAATATATATATATATAAAATTTTTACAAATCAGGTGTGAAACAGCATTGCAGTAGGCAATATGGAAACAGCAACAAAAAAGGAAAACAAGCTTCATTGGAAAGAACTAAACTGATGTACTGAAAAGCAAAAAGAAATATAATTCCACCTAGGCTGTAGAAACATCAAAATCTGGAAATCAGCAACTATGTAAGCTCTGGCTGTAGACTGCACAGTAGAAAGCACCTTTACTTATGTGCTCTGAAATCATAGCAGCAAGCTGGTGTCAGATTAATAATAACCTTGAGATTATGGAGTGTACATATGGACCCTTAAAGCTGTTTTGGAATAAACATTTTCCAGAAGTGATAAAATGATGCTCTGTGGCCAAAAGCATCGGCACTATGAATTTCATAGATTTAAAATATACTGTACAATATCTTCTCACATTGCCAGAGGCCACGTCCTTAGGTGTGAATGTTTTCAGCAGAAGTCAGTATAGCTGAAAAATAAAGGGAATTTACTTTGACACCTGCAAGTTAATGAATGACCATTGCCTAAAGTAACTGAGCATAACGTTCTAGGACAACAGAACTGACAAGTATGGCTGTGAAAATCCTAAAACATAATACAATTAAAGCACATTTCCTCTCCATTTTCATAAACTCAATTCACAAAGCAAAGAAATACTGCAATTAAATGATTAACTCAGAATAAAAAAATGAACCCAAATTTGTGGCTGAATCCAAAAGATCAACAAAATGAGCAAAGATTTGGATAGCTTCACTGAAATAGGAAATATATTGAGCTGCCTACACAAAAATATCATTTATAAAACTTTATCTTAAGTTCTGCCAAAACTACTAGTATAGAAAGATGACATATGAGCAATGGGGGAGATCTACAATAAGAAAAGTTTGAGTGTCACCAGTTGTTTCTGGTGGCTGCATGTCATAAGACTGGAAAGTTTCTGGCAATAACTGGACTTCACTCCAGCATGTAATGTCATTGGCTCTTGGAATAAAAGTAAAGCAGAAGAAAATCCAATAATAATAACTTAAGAAACCTGGAAATGTACTTGAGGTTTCACTGCGAGCATTCTTTATTATCAGAATGGTCTATGTACAACAAATTGCAGCTTGTTTATTGATCCAAAAGATAAGGAGAGGGGCTTTTACTGCACATTTTCCCACCCACTAGGATAGGCAGAGGCCATGGATCAACTCTTTGCACAGGAGGAATCAAATGAGTGTAATGTTAATTATTCCTATGCCTGGTGTTATTCTATCACTTCTGAACATATTAAGTTAAAAGTCTAAATACATGAGTGACAGAGGTAGGACATAGGGAGGACTGTAACAAATAGGTAGTTTGTGACTCTAGAAAGGATGTTAATCCTGGATAGATAACAACTGACAGCTAACAAAGGCTTCTTCTTGGCTCCAGGCAGACATAATTTCAAATAAAAGTTACAAATATAAGACAGTTAAACATAAATCCTTCTGGTTAAAAAGAAGGGCTCAGATTATAGCTGCTACAATAGGGTGTGAACGGAAGTGGAGTCTAGAAAATAAGCACTATTGGATAAGTACAGTCAAGTTAGCACTTATACTCATTTAGTACTTTGAGAATCTAAAGATCAACGAATGTGTTAGGAACAATGCTCATAATGACTACGTGTTTTTGCTGCTTATAACTGTGTAACAGAATTTGGTGGGAATTTTAATGCACCCAACTACTAGATTCGGTAAGTACTGTGAGAAAAAAAGAGGAGAAAAAGGCATAAAATGCTCACTCTATAACTCACAGCTTTTCTAAGTTAAAAAAAAAAGAGTATATTTATACTTGTATGTACCAAAGTGCAGATAGAATTTAGCAATTTAAGTTTAAAAGTTTAAAAGTTTAAGTTTAAAAGTAAGTTTAAGTTTACCGGTAAGTTTAAAAGTAAGACCTTAGAAAATTATTCTCAGTCCCTAAACTGTGGTCTAAGGAACATTATTTAAGAAAGCCTTTTCCTTCCTTTCCCAGACCATGGTTCTTTTAGTAGCTACCTCCCCAATTAAAAAAAACACAACAATACTTAAAAAAAATTTCTGATATTGAAGATTTTAATATTCCATCTTGTGGCTATACCATAAACATTTCTTTGTCCTTTAAAATAATTAAAGTCCCAATGCAGTAGATATGTCACACTAATGGTAAAAAACATTACTCAATCAACATGTAATGACTTAAACAGAATTCTCAGATCTGACTACGGAAAGGAACATTAAGTGGGAGCACAGCTGCAAAACACTGTGAGGCTTGTCTTGGCATAGGCTGTACTCTCCAAGTCTTGCTGTTTTTACAGATGATGAAATAAGAGACAGAGAAAATGCTGTCATGCAGCAAATCATAGGAAGGACCCATGTTGGAAATGGGAATCACTGCCCATGGCTCAAATACATGGCCTTCTTGCTCTGCCAATTCTATCCCTTACCCACAGTCCAGAATGAATCTGTTTTTATTCACTAAACGAGCAAATGAGTAAAATCCCAGTCAGAAACTCTAAGGATAAAGCACAAATGCAAAAGGTAACAACGTACTTTTTCTGAGACTACACACACATGAAATGTGATCCTTCTGTGAGCTGCGGCTGAGTGGATGGAACTGGTGAGGCCGGGGACTCCGGAGACGAGGAACAACTTTTCACTAAAACACACCAAGAAACCACGAGAAGATCAAAATCTTTAAGACTCATTTGAGAAAGAAAATCTGATGCTGTCATGCCACACAGTAAGAACATGCTTCAAGAAGGAATTAGTTGTATTTGGGTTCTGTTATTTACTAATCTGGGATTATTCAATAAGAAATGCCATTTGAAGTATGTTGGAATGTTATTCTTCCTTGTATACCTTAAACTCATACAATGTTAGATGCCAATCATATCCTGATAAAATTGGAAAGAACATTTTTTTTTTTTTTTGCTTCGGGGTCAATTTTCAGTATATGTGCTGCTGAAGCAAGCACTTGAGGTCAATTTTCAGGTGTTTATCGGTGAATTATTCTGGCTGGGTCTCACTTCTAAAAGCCTTTCCAGTTCCAGGCAGCTAAATACCACAGGGGGTTTAAAGGCTGTGGTTTTAATACACCTACTCGTTGTTTTGTGTGACCTAACCCTGCTACAATAACTGAAAGTGGCCAGTGACAATTTAAGTAAAAGTGAGAATTTCAGTACGTATCACCTTGTGAGACAAAGGAAAAGACAGTGCTTAATACTGGTTACAAGGGACCATATGATGATATAAATTTGTATACTACATGTATGTAAGATACAGACAATGCTCTACTTAAGTAGACAAATCCTGAAGAAATAAAATTTACTGTACTTACCCTTCTGCAAAATGTTTGGAGTGTGATGGGGTGGGAGGAGAGGGAGGATTACTAGGAATGGTTTTTGACAGGCAAAGCTGATTAATAGGTACTAAGTGGTATGATCCCTTATGCCCACCCCTCACCAAAAATCCTAAAGAAGGAAAAAAGATAGAGTTTAAAAAAAAAAAAAAAAAAAAAAAAAACCACACAGAATATTTTGATTTTTAACATGCTGTGGATCACAATCCTGTATGGAAGACAACTCCAGATGTGGATTACAATCCATTACAGTAGGGGCTGGAGTGAACAAACCCATCCTACCAGTTTAGGTATACAGTCTTCCACAGTTTCCAAGGTGGTAGGTTTGTGAACACTCTGAGAATCTAGCCTCAGAGAAACAGGTACATTTTGCAAGTACCATAGGATATTCTTATTAGGAAAAAAAAAAAAAAAAAAAAAAAAAAGGAATGTGTTACAAATTAAAAGCAAGAGCAAAACAAACAGTGAACAAACTGATCCCAAGCCTGGGATAACCCTTTCCTTCCTTTCACAGGTGCATCCTTCCTGAAGGTGTGCTTACGGGAAGGTTGATTAATCTGTAGTCAAAGTACTTCAGTGGCTCTCTTGCTAGAATCTCCAGGGGGTTCAGAGGAAGCACCAGTGAGAAAATTATGACATGTGTAATATCTACCTGCCATTGTTTGGGTTCCTCTAGAAGCCTCAGGAGTTGATTCATAAGAGACAACACTTTCTTCCTGCTCATGAATACTGTCCTTTGTATTTTCTTCAGGATGGTCTTCTGATTTATGATTTGTCATCTGTGTCTCATCTTGAGGGCTAACAAGAGTGATATTTTAAAATTCACTATAGAATGCTATTTTTATTCCAATTTATTGCTATAAAAACTTTAACAACATAGAAAAGATGTCAACATCTATATTTAACAATTGCTAATATTTTGCTTGCAATTAATCTTTTCTTTTTTACCCTCTTATGGAAACTGCAAAAAAACAAACAAACAAAAAAACTAGAGTGAATAATATGAAACCTATAAACTGAGCTTCAATAATTATCTACCTCAGGGATGTCCAATCTTTTGGCTTCCCTGGGCCACACTGGAAAAAAAATTGTTGAGCCAGACATAAAATATACTAACAGTAACAGTAGCTGATGAACTGAGAAACAAAAATATCCTATCGTTTTAAGAAAGTTTATGAATTTGTATTGGGCCACACTCAAAGCCGTACTGGGCCACATGTGGCCCACTGGCCACAGGTTGGACAAGCTTGAACATTTTGTCAATCTTGTTTCATCTAAACCCCAAAATTATTTTTAAAGCAGATTCCAGACATATCACTCAATCTGGAAATAATTAAATTTGTATTTATAATACCTTAAAAATCACAAATTATCCAATCGCTGCTCAAATTTATCTGATGTCTCATAATTTTAATTACTTATTTGAATCAGGTTCCAAAAAGTCCATACAGTATATTTACAGGACAAGTCTCTTAAACTTTAATCTAAAATAACCCATCCGCCCACACCCCTTTCAGTTTTTGCCATTTATTTGTGAAATAATCTGGTTTATTTGTCTTATATATAATTTATCACATTCTGGATTTTTATTATTGTATTCCTCATATTTTTTATAAACCAATATGATTTTGAGAACTGGTCAAATTTAAGTTTTAGGGGAAGAAGAGCAAATGATAATAGTTCATTAGGTGGGTGTTGTGCATTTAACAGGTTGTCACTTTTTGTGATGTTAAAAATGATCAGTGCAGAGAAGCCGGGATGGCTCAGTGGGTTAAGTGCTCACTTTGCAGCCCTGGGGACTGAGGATCGAATCCCAGCCCTGGCCTGTGCGGAGCCATATGCTGAACTGGTGAGTGCCCCCAGTTCAGTGTTTTCCGGGGTGAGACCCCGGCCCAGTTCCTGCCCCGTGCAGCCCCGTCCACCTGTGGAATGAAACTATGTGGAAAAACCAGTGATGTGCAACTATGGAGACTGCTCCGGGTCCTCCCCCTTCTCTTCTCTCTCTCTCTCTCTGTCAAAAACAAAAATGATCAGTGGGTTCAGGAGCTATGAGCTTGATCCATTCACTATAAAGTTCCCTATCAGATATTTTCTTTAAAATTCAATTTTTAAAATTTTATTTATTTATTTATTTATTTTATTTTTGACAGAGAGAGAGAACTGAACTGGGGGAGCTCCCAGTTCAGCATATGGTTCCAAGCACAGGCTGGGGCCGGGATTCGATCCCTGGTCCCTGGTGCTTAAAAGTGAGCGCTTAACCCACTGAGCCATCCCAGCTTCCCCTCTGTCAGATATTTTCTTTTGTTTTCGTTTTATTTTTGAGAGAGAGAGAGAGAGAGAGAGAGAGAGAGAGAGAGGTACAGAGACAGAGAGAGAACTGAATTGGGGGCACGCCCCAGTTCAGCACATGGTTCTGCACGGGCCGGGGCCGGGATTCGATGCTTGGTCCCTGGCGCTGCAAAGTGAGTGCTTAACCCACTGAGCTATCCCCAGATATTTTCATCTATCAGTTTTAGCAGCCACAGAGAAATTTTATTCAAATCTGTTATTTCCTTAGGGTTAGCAAAGCAGCGATATTCTGTCTCTCATTCCTTATTGAATAAAATTTTTTAAACAGAAAAATACTTCCACATAATCTTTGGCTATAGTTCGGTAAAGGCAAGATAAATATGAGTCTCTCCTTTAATGTATCAAATTTAGAGTAAGAAGGCAATTCCTAATCATCTCCCAAAGTGGCCAACAAATGATTTTTTATTGGATATGTGAACTCATATTTTTAATATACTGGATGTATTTCAATCTACGCCTATTAACAAAAATTCAGCAGAGATGTTTTATCAGCTATTGTCAAATGTTTTTCAAATTCAACCATGCTATTCATTGAGGAGATAAAAAGATATTCCTAGTAATGCTAAATCATGTATCATTTCTCTTTTCTAGGACTAGTAATTTTTAAATGGAAGGTGAGATTGAGGATATATACTTAAGGCTAGTTAACAAACACAGCTTAAAAATGAATAGCAAATCACTATAATTTCTGGAAAGTGTATCAGAAAATTTAGACTTCTGATCAATGTCTACCCTTATGTAGGCAATGACAAAGCACTTATTTTGCTACAGCTTATTCACCTTTGGCACTAAAAGAAAAAGGTATTTACTGAATACTTCTTAGGTGTTAAGCAGTGTTAAGTGCTATATATGTGCATCTTTTTAATCCTTAAAATACATTTGAGAGATAGATACTACTATTATTATCCCCATTTTCACAAGCGAGGAACTTGCTGCTTATGATTATGTGAGTTGCTCAAGACCTTATAGCTCCTAGGTAGCCAGACTGAGACTAGAATCCAAGGCTCTTGGCTCTGAAGTTCACCATTTTTAAGCAGTCACACAATTTTGTGAATAACATTTTTTTTTTTTTTTTTGGTATCTCCTCATTTATTACCTGTATGAAACATCCTCAGGCATTTTTTCCTTGTTTTTTTCTCCATCCATCACTTCCTCAGAATTTACTCCATTTGGCTCAGGTTTGAAAGGTGTTTCGTAAAAAACATTTTCGGTTTTTTTAAACTATAGAAGAAGAGAAATTTCATTGCTATTAAGCTAGTTGTTTTGGGATATAAGATTCTTTAATTGAGTTAACAGTAATTTAGTCCAACCTTGATTGATTATGTTTTAAACTTGCAATTAATCAGATTATTCAAAGCTGATCATTTTACTTAGATCTTTGGCCCTCTGTGACAGAATAAAATGTTACTGTACCACTTCTCTATTTTAAAAAATATACCCCTTTGGAACTCCTGTCCTAAAGAATCTCTCTACCTCTTCGCTGAAATCTGTATTTTCAGGCTCAGCTTCTTTTAGTCGAACAATCTCTGCTGTAGGAGTTTCATGGTTTGGCTTCATATCATTTTCTCTAACGACAGTGTCCTGTTCTTTAATGTTATCATCCTTCCTTCGAGTCTGTCCAAAAGATACATAGATAGCATTCTTAGATTCATACTACATAGTCACTTTGATAGTATCTATTAATTTTAAGCTGGATCTTCACTCACAAGGTTTCCTTATGGAAATCAACACAGGAAATGTATATATTTAATATGTATCAATGTATTTATATACATGAATTATTTACGTATTAATATATGGCATATTAACATACGGCAGTATTCCACACTTTTAAAAACCTTATCTCCTCCATTTTAAATTCTTTTAAATTTGTAGAATCTGTAGTTATTCCACTGTTAATGAGTTGAATCCCCATTAGCAATGCCTGCTCTTTCTTAAATAAAAAGGGAATTTCTATGAAGACAGGAAAGCACTTTCAGCTGATCCATGTCTACTAATAGGGGCAGACCAGACTAAAGCTACTAAAAATGCTTGCTAGCTGGCTCTGTATTTATAAATTGGGGTAACAAACAAATAATAAGAAATGAAATGTGTCACTTTATAAGGCTGAAGTTGAGACATGATGAATAATAGAACTGTTCTTTCGAAGCCCTCTCCCACTACAATTTATGTCACGTTAAATTAGGACACAGGATAACACACATTTTTTTGGCTGGGGAATTGGGGATTATCTTGATATCCTGCACGGCATTTTACATTTGCTGAAAGTATTTTTATCTTTTTAGTATCTCTGTGCAGTAGACAGAGCAGGCTAAATGTGAGTTACAGTCAAGGAGATTAAGTCCATAATTGGTGCAAGAGCAACCAACAAGTAATTTAGCTGTTTATTTTTTTGAACCCAGGACAATTTGCGTTTTACTGAACTGTCTCAGTTTATTATTATGAGTCAAATAACATAAAATAACTATCCATCTGATAGTCATTGGAAAACCCACAAAACACCTAACTATGATTCTAAGATTCAAGTGATAGATTTTTCACACAAGAATGGTTAAAGCAATTGCTATACCTGGGTAAGCCTGAATGGATTATCCCTTAAATTTGAAGGACTTTGTAAGGGTGACTGGTCTAAAGCACCAAGAACATTGAATCCTTTTTTCTTTTCCCTTAAGCATGCTTGTTGATGTCTCCTTATTCTTTCCATTTGTTCCTCCACAGTCATCCGAGGCCGAGTAGTTTCAGCTAAACAGAGCTGTTCTACTGCACTTCTTGGTCTTTCCTTTAAATTAAAAATAAACATGAATACATAAACACAGAGTAACTTCTGAAAAGAATTGCAAAATAAAAAATGTTCTAAAATGCAATGCTTTTTGTCTTCAGAATCAAAAGTAGAGGTTTGGGAGGTATGCCGTGACAGCAGGTTCAGTGCTTGCCCTGTAACCTATCAAACAATAAAATAAATCTTAAAAAAAAAAAAAGTGAAGGTTTTGAATGTCATTTAGACAACAACAGAAAGGCAAATTATTTTTTTTTAAAGATTTATTTTAGGGAAGCTGGGATGGCTCAGTGGGTTAAGTGCTCGCTTTGTAGCCCTTGAGCCCAGGGATTGAATCCCAGTCCCGGCCCAGGCAGAACCATATGCTGAGCTGGGGTGTGCCCCCAGTTCAGTTCTTGCCGGGGCCTATGTGGGAGGCTCCCGGCCTGGTTCCTGCCCTGCGCATCCCCGTGCCCACCTGTGGAGTGAAACTCTATGGAAAACTGATGCTGTCAACTATGGAGACTGCTCTGGGCCCTCCCCATTCCCTCTGTCTCTCTCTGTCTCTCTCTCTCTGTCAAAAAAAGAAAAAAAATTATTTTATTGTTTTGAGAGGAGAGAGAGAAGTGGGAGGACCCAGAGCAATCTCCACAGTCACACATCAGTTAGTTGTTGTGACAGTTTCATTCCAAATAGGTGGATGTGGGGCTGCGCAGAGCAGGAACTGAACCTGGGGCCCCCCAACATGGGAGGCAAGAACCTCTGCCACCAAGCCATTTTGACAGTCACCAGCTGTGGTGCAGTTCAGCATATGGGTTTTTCACGGGCCAGGTTTCAATCCCCAGACCTCCTGGTTGCAAGGGAAGTGCTCAACCTGCTGAGCTATCCTGGCATCCCCCTTTTAGTCTTTTCTTATGTCTTAAAATTATCACATATCAAATAAATAGAATTTATAAAGATGAAAAGTAAAAGTTCTTTTGCTGCTCAAATATCTAAGACTATTTGGTGAAAGGGAGGTAATCTTTCAGAGAATCTTCTTAAGAACAAGATTAGACTGGTTTAGAGACAGTTTGAATTAAATGGATCTCAGATTAAAGTGTGAAATACAGGATTTATTTCCCAATCCCAATCTACATTTCTTAGAGTAACCAGAGGATTGGCAAACTACAAATCCACCACAGTTGAAAGGCTCTGCACTCAGGCTAGCTCGGAAATCCATTAAATTGGGTGGCCCCAGGACATGTCTACCACTCTAATCAAGAAAATTCTTAGAAGTGTCAAGGAATACAAAACAGGGCAGCTATCTGAGAACAGGTTCCACAAACTGTGGACTAAGCCCCATGTCAAGGCTGATCAAAGGAAATCTAGATTAGGTATTGAGTAGGTCTGCCTCTGATGTACTAATTCCCTGAATATAATTTTCAAAAAAAATAAGATTACTAAGTTTTTCTTAAGAGTATGTCAAATTTTTTTGATAACACACTTAAAGTGGAAATATATCTAACAAAGCAACAAATAGGTTTGAGACTCTTTCTAGGAATTAAATTCTAGTTAAATACCGTTCTTGAATCTGTCATCTTCTTAGTTTTCCTTAAGGTTACATATGAGGCTATTGTTGAAGATTCAGGTGTTGGTGATTTTGTTCTCGGAGGAACTATGCCAATAGGAAAGTGGGAACCTAAAAAGCAAAACACCAATAAGTTCTACAGAACACCTGTCACACAACATTGCTTCTTTTGACATATTCAATTTTGAGGCTTTTAAACTCTGACAGCAAGTTTATTGCTTGAAAAGAGCCAGGAAAAATGTAGTAGCCTTCCATTAGTTATTCTACCTAATAAGCCAGCCAGTGATACTACCAGACAAATTTAGGGTTAGATTTAGAAATAAAGTTCTACAGATTAACAGATAATATTAAAAATTAATTGTAAAATTTAGTATACTTAATGGATCACAAATCTTCACAAAACCCTGTAAAGAAAAGAAGGTAAATGTACTGGGTCAACATGTAAACTGAATTTACTTCAAGTGCCTGAAAAACACAGGAGACAAAATATATCCCAAATGCCAACCTTTAACTGAAGTTTCTATTTCTGAAACAGGTTCTGATTTTTCTTCTCCATTAGATTCATCAACTTCTGCCACTGTTGTTAACTCTGGTTCACTCTTGTAGAGTCTATAATCTGGACCCTTGAAAGGAAGATATGCAATCACAAAAAAATAGTGCCGAAAGTTTCTTTTAAATGTTTACCGCTAATGACTCAAATAAAGCTCTAAAATTAAAAACTTCAGCTACCTTGGGTATAGTACAATTAATATATATGTTACAACGAAGGTAGAGAAAAAAAAGGAAATATTTTTAACCGGTAAATGCTTTAGTTTTAAAATTAAGAATGGTCCTCTTAGGGACAAGCCATTAGAACATGTTTATTATAGTATAATAGGTCTGAAAATAATTATATCATAACTCAGCCCTATTCCGTTTTTCCATATTTTTTCCCCTTGCTTATTACATTTTACATTTATTTGTTTAACTCCAAAGCTATTATTCCCACTTTCCATGGGTAATATGTCTCTCCTTGGTAATGTCTACATCCTCTAATAATTTTCCTAGACTGAACTGACCACATCCCAACCCTTTTATCACTCCTAGTAACAATATTTTTCTTTCTTGCTTCTTTCTGATTAAAGATTTCACTTGGCCTCTGGTATCCTGAAATGGCGTATTTAAAATATGACTCCTCAGACAAATGCCAAGTAACCATTTTATGAAAATATTTATGAAAAATACAAATTTATGAATGCTTATTAAAATTGTGAAAACATTAAAAAGTGAGAATGGTAAAACCAAAAAGGGAAAAACAAAATGCAAACATATAAACAAAAAGCACTGGCTAAACTAGTGTTAGAATAAAAACAAATTTGAATGTAAAATAAATTCACTTTAAAAAATGAGAGGGCATGTATGATGGATTATTCTGTGGCTAATGCAGCCACTTACACAGTGAGATCCATTTCTTGTATATCCTTGAACTTGATGAATCTTCTTTTCTTCAGGCAGATGGACTGGGCCCCTGCTATAACAGAGCAAGGAGCTGCTATCACTGGGCAGAGGGGGGATTATGGGAGGCTGCTCTGTAAAGTCATAGGACCGAGGAAGTGGAGGACGAGGTGGGACTACTTCCTCTTCCTAAAGATTGTAGAATAGTCACCTTATTTAGATAAGCATATTGATTTAAGTATATCTAAATTCTTTGCAATGGTAAGTTAACTTAAATTAGCTTTAAGATAAAGGGACACTGCCAAGCCAAAAGTCTCACATTGAAATGTAAATTAAAAAATGTTTGATAGCCAATAACTGGGTTTTAAATATGGTTGTATGTTACATTTTTGTAACATGCCAGGTTAGTTCAATATCAAAACAGATGTATGAAACTATTGTATTTCATTTTAAAAATAGAAGCAAATAATTCATTTGAAAATCTTTCTACCTATTTTTTCTTGCAATATTTAAGGGAAATAATAACATATTTCTTTTTGATTGGCTTTTATAAAAAATTACAGATCATAGATGCTTTTAATTAGATTGACAGTATCTCTTTGTAGTTGCAATTTCTTTATGGTATATGCACGACACACAACCAACTTATCTATCAATCATCCCACAAATTTTACCAAATATAAGAAACAATAAATATTCAAATTCCGTATCTTAGAAAAAGTATGAAAATGTTAAAGTTCTCACATACATAAAAAATGGTAATTCAATTTTTTTTGCATTAAGAAAACAGAAGAAAAATCATTTGTTAGAAGTACCAAATTACTAAACCAGTGAAATTTCAAGATTAAAACAACTTAAATATATTTAGAAAACATTTTTGTTATGAGTAGAGAACATAATTCTTATTTATACTTTAAACATTTAACATAATTTACAGTTAGACAAACAATTCAAACTTACCTCATTTTTGTACTTAACTGTTGAGAAAGGCTTTGAAACTGCCATACCTATAAAAAAATAAATACAACATAACTTACATTAAACATCTTTCTAAACCTAAAGAAAAAAGGAATGATTTCATTTCACTTATTTTAAATGAAACCTTCAGTTTTTTTTTTGTTTTTTTTTTTAAACTGAACTGGAGGCCTCACCGCATTCGGGAAGCACACCCCAGTTCAGCATATGGGTCCGCCAGGGCTGGAGCTGGGATCTGATCCTCAGTCCCCAGGGCTTCAAAGCAAGCGCTTAACCTGCTGAGCCATCCCGGCTTCCCCAGCTTTCAGTTTTTAATCCCCCATTTATTATGCTTTCAGAATTTGTAACCAATTACATTTAAAAGTAAAAATTAAAACAACTAGTTTAATCAAGAGTATAGGGAAATTCATTTCATTGGCGCAAGTACATTTTGATAGTAGTCTTTTAAGAGGGCAATAGAGCTCTGTCTATCAAAATGGAAAAATGTATGTCACATATAATTACATGTGTGTGTAATTATATATACAATAATGTTCATTACAGCATGGCTTATGACAGGAAAAACAAAGAAACAAATCTCCAAACTTGAACAGATATTCACCAACATAAAATGGATAAATTATAGTTCATCTATATAATGAATTCTTATACAGTTATTATTGTATTGTAGTTAAGATTAAAAAAAGCAAATGGTTGAAAATAGGTATGAAATGATTGCACTTTCTGTGTAGGGGGAGGAAAACTCTTAAAACCAAAATAGTGTGTATGCATTTATAATTACCATACACATAAAACCATGATTTATTTTTGAGTGGGTGAGGTTGGCATAACTTTCACTTTTTACTTATAAACTTGTATACTGATATAATGTTTCAGAGAAGAGTGCCTGTTTTCTGATGCCAAAAACCTATTAAAATAACAAAAGTAACCCAATTCTATGTCATCCCATTTAGATATAATATTATGGTCCATTACTGCAGAATAAAATACAGAAAGCTAACTGACCTGTTTCTGTAGTGCCTCTCTGCTGTTTGTGCTTACTCAACCCTTCCATGACATCTTGAATTCTCCAAAGTTCTTTCTGAATCTGTGCACGCTGGATTCCCGCTGATTCAGTCTGCCAGTAAAAACAAACCACACATAGGGAAAAACAATCATTAAATAAAGTTATACATTCCACTAATTATATATTTAAAAAATCAGAATTGTAGTGGATTAAGTTTTGAGAATATTTGGTACATTCTCAAAATTTTGCAACTTCAGTGGCAAAGATAAAGCAAAGAAAAAATTTAACTTTTCATCCCTAAGTTTACTATTGCATGTATCTCCTCAATAAATTTTGCACTGAGTTATTTATGATCTCAGGAAGAAATACTGATCATAAGAGACTAAAAACAGAAAACAAAACAAAACAGAAACTCACAAAATCCACGTCATAAATTTTTGACATGGTTTCATTCCACACAGGTGGGTGGGGGCTACGCAGGGCGGAGGCCTCCCGCATGGGCTCTGGCAAGAACCAAACTGGGGGCACATCCCAGTTCAGTGTATGGGCCCACACGGGTCGGGGCCAGGATTCAATCCTTGGACCCTGGGGCTGCAAAGCGAGTGCTCAACCCGCTGAGCCATCCCCTCATAGAAAAGTTTTAACTCATGGAGTTAAATGTACTTGTAGGACTAATCTCCAATTTTGAAATCTAAATCTATGATTGCCATTTTTATTCTATTCTAAATTATATCCACTTTCTGAGTTCTAGTACCTCATTTCATGCTCTCAGACTAAATACTCTAACTGAAACCATAATAAGATCATATTGGTTTTCAGTAAGGTTATAATAAAACTCTATGACTCTTATTATAGATACTTAGGATAACAATAAATATTTTTAGAAATGTACCTTTATTTAAAAAAGTAGGCAATGAAGTACAAAACCATACATTACCTAGAAAAATTTTTTTCATTGAATATCATTTTTGATAACTGTAGGTATTAGAATGTAATCAGCATTTCATTAGTAAGCTAAAAAATTCTCTAAGGTGTAAAAACATGTTTTCAAAATCTATAAACATAAGGGCTACGTACTAACAATCACTCAAAAATACACTGTATAACTTTAGTTAACCAGTTTCAAGCCACAGGCTAAAAGAATCAAAGTAAAAGAGGGAAATACTAACACACCACCCAATACAATGACAGCCTAGAAGTGTGAATACTGATATAGAATTTATAAGGGGTAGGGTTGGGGAGGGTTGGAAATGAACTGGGGGCCTCCCACATGGGAAGCACACCCTAGTTTGGCATATGGGTCTGTACCGGCCAGGGCTGGATTTGATTCTCAGTCTCCGGGGGCTGCAAAGCGAGCGCTTAACCCGCTGAGCCATCCCAGCTTTCCCTTGCACATATTCTATGTATAATATGTATTACTCTTGCAATAATTAAAAATACGTATACACATTTTTGCCCATCTAAAAGGTATACAATAAAAACCTCATTTTTGTTTTACTTTGCATTTCTCTACTTACTAATGACTGAGCAACATTCAAAAACTGGTTAGAAATGAGTTTTACTTTTAATGAATTAACACTACTCATGTTCATTGTTCATTGTGCTAATGTATTGTTTCTCCAGAAAAAAAAAACCCAAATGATTCTTTGCAAATCTAGATAGCAACTCTTTGAATTACAGTGGTGAAGATACTTCTTCCCAGTATGTCATCTTTTAAATTTGTCTATGTTGTCTTCATTGTTTACTTATATAACAAATACTTGTATGCTTTATATGCCTGATACTAGCCTAAGTGCTTGAAAACTATCAATCAACAAATCTAGGGGAAGCCGGGATGGCTCAGTGGGTTGGGCGCTCACTTTGCAGCCCCGGGGACCGAGGATCGAGTCCCGGCCCCAGCCTGTGCGGAACCATGTGCTGAATTGGGAGCTCCCCTAGTTCAGTTCTCTCTCTGTCTCTGTATCTCCTGTATCTCTCTCTCTCTCTCTCTCTCTCTCTCTCTCTCTCTCTCTCCTCTGTCAAAAATAAAACAAAAAACAAAAAACAAATCTAATCTTTATAATAAGCTAATAGGGGTAGGCACTATTATTTTCATCTTACAGTCGTGGAAATTAAAGTGCAAAATTACATGACTGGTCTAATGTCACAAAGGCAATGCTACTTCTCATACAAAGTGCCTAGTTCTTTCTTTATTTTTAAAAATGTTTTAACTGCTTGTGATCTTTATTATACCTTACAAATATTAGAATTATTTTGTTATTTTTTTTTAGAAATTGCCAGAAATGTATTTGATATAGAATTGAGCTTATAGGAAGAATTTTCATTGTGTTAATGTTAAATCAGGCCACTGATGAACATGGCATACCAATTATACTGTCCACTTACTGTATTTAAGTCTTCTCTTATGTTCTATAATATAATAATTACATTTTCAATCAACTTTTTTTGTTAGATTAAATCAGGGTTGGCAACTTCTCCGGCCTGCAAACTAAGTATGAATGTTTACAGTTTTGAGGGGTTGCAAAAAAATAAAGAAAACACCCAAGATTATAGGACAGCGTGTACTAAAATATTTAATCTTTGGACTATTACAGAAAGAGTTTGCTGATAGTTACAGTTTTTCCTATTGTATTTAGTATCTTATTAGAATAACTTGAGTCACAACCACATGTGGATACTAAGACAATTAAAATAAAATATAATTAAAAATTCAGTTCCTCAGTTACACTAATAACATTTTAAGTGCCCAACAACTACATGTGGTTAGTGGCTACTATACTGGACAGCACAGAGGACAATTGGTTTTCTGAGTCAACTGTACAAGCTTTTTTTTGGTATTGATTTGTCTAATGAATCCGAATACAGATTATCAAATTTACATGGGGCCACAAGCATGAAGTGGCTTTTCAAAATTTCTTAAACATATTCCCATTTTTCAGAGCAAAACTTTAAGACAGGTATTACTATTTCCATTTTATAAATAAAATTTATAATAAATAACATTTATAATACCTGGAACTTGACCCTAGACCTGCCTGTTTACAACATTGAATTCTTTATTCCAAATGGTGCTGTATCTTGGCCTAGTCTATTATAATAATGTATGAGTCAATATAATAGACTAACCACAGTGTGATAAAAAAGAAGCATTTAACATAGATTAAAATACATTTTATAAAAAGATAAAATATCCATTATTTGATAAATCCATGTAATACAACACCTCAATACCATGTGACATATAATTAGGTAGGAGCACAGACCACCACAGGGTTCACACCATGTACCCAACAGAATAAAAAACTTTGAAACAACGATGGGCAACTTTGTGAGTTAGTGGGATTCCTATCATTGAAAGTACTCAAACCAGGTCTAGGTAGCCAACAATGTAAAAACTATTAAGGGCATACATGAATCTAACAAGATGTGTTGTACAATGGCAGTCACAAACAGTTAAAACAATGTAACAAACATTTTAGTACCTGAACTTCACCAAGGCGATCTAGTTGCTCTTGCATCTGGTTCCTGGTAACAGTTACATCATATTCTAACTTATCATATTCTCTCCATGCTCGTTCCAGTTCCTGAAATCAAAGAGCTTTAGTTACTATAGTGGGAAAAATGTGCTTTATTATTATTATTTTTTAAGATTTATTTTATTGTTTGACAAAGAGAGAGACAGAGAGAAGGGGGAGGGCCCAGAGCAGTCTCCACAGCTTAATAACATTAGTCTAGACAGTTTCATTTCACAGGTGGATGTGGAGCCTCCCACATGGGAAGCATGCCCCTGCGAACTGGGGATCTCCCAAAGCATGCCCAGGGCAGGAACTGAACTGGGGGCCTCCCACATGGGAAGCATGCCCCAGTTCAGCATATGGGACCCCATGGGCTGGGGCCAGCACTGGGAGTCAATCCTGGGACTCTGCAGCTGCAAGGCAAGCACTCAACCCACTGAGCAATCCCAGCATCTCACACTTTGTTTTTTAACACTGCTGTTATTATGTGGTTTATATTGGGCTGAATGAACATTTTTATAACTCATTTTCCTTTACTGTTTAAAGCATTTTCTTGTATGCCTTGATTAAAATTTCTTGATGAATAAAAATACCTGATGAATAGGTTGTATTTTGGCATGGTGGATGTTCAAAAACACCAGAAGCCTGACATGACTTTATTTGGAGTGAATTTATAGTAATAAACTAATTCAGTTAACTAAGCTAGTCAGTTAATCCTGCTCAGAGACACTCAATATAGACACCATCCACCTATACTTTTCTCTGTTGTAAAAATCATCCCTCCCAAACCCTAAAATCATACAGAATTTTTTTCATACTTGGTCTTTAATCACCTATTATCTACTGAATATTGAATAATTCTACAAGGGCTCAAAAGTACATTATCATTTGTTTTATGAATACTATTCTGAGGGAGTGTATGTAGTTGCTCTTCTAGAGGCTGTAGTTACTCTTCAGAAATTTCAGAGTAGCATTAGGTCAATAAATTGATAAACTAACGGTTGTGATTATATTTGATTATTATTTTATGACCAATATCTATTGTGGTGTTGGCACACGTAACACTAACCAACAGATATTTACTGACTGTTGTAATTCATGTCTAAGAACTTCCCATGACCAGGGATTTTTGCCTTGAACTGCTCTGAATGAAGCATCCCTGGAAAATATCAGTTTAACAACAGCAATAGTCTGGGGATAAGAAAAAAGGGTAATGAGTGTGGAAGAAAGGTTACTTAAAATAACCTTAGTTTTAAAAAAATGAACAGCAATAACTCAAGTTCCTAGAGGTTCTCTTTTAAAGAGTTATTTTATTTTGTACATTCTGCAACTAGCTTAAAATCACGTTTAAAAACATAGGCAGTGTAAGAAAAATTATTCAAGGTGCATAGTTGAAAAAATTAGAAAGTGCTAAAATCTTGCTATGTGGAATAACTGCTTTTTGAATTTAAGATTCTCCTGGGGATGCCGGGATGGCTCAGTGGGTTGAGCGCTCATCTTGCAGCCCCAGAGTCCAAGGATCGAGTCCCAGCCTTGCCCTGGCTCCAGCCTGTGTGGACCCATATGCTGAACTGAGGTGTGCCCCCAGTTTGGTTCTCATGAGGGTGTGCTTCCCATATGGGAGGGCCCCAGATGGTTCCTGCCCTGTGTAGCCGCGTGCCTACCTGTGGAATGAAATGATGTAGAAAACTAATGACGTGCAGCTATGGAGACTGCTCTGGGCCCTCCCCCTTCTCTCTGTTTCTCTCTGTCTCTCTCTCTATCAAAAACAATTAAAATAAATCTCAAAAAACTCTCCATAAGCAGGTTTTACAATGATTTGTATTATTATTATTTTTTTTAAAGCAGAGATTAAGCCACTGGAGATATATATATTTATCATCTCTATATTATACATAGTTT
>PVKE010006853.1:0-52799 GCA_004027555.1 Craseonycteris thonglongyai
GGTCCGGGGTGTGGTGAGACCCGGATGGTCCTGTGGTCGGTCCGGGGTGTGGTGAGACCCGGATGGTCCTGTGGTCGGTCCGGGGTGTGGTGAGACCCAGGCCGGTGGGTGGACTGGCTGCACCCCCACCCACTCCGCTTAGGAGCCGGGCACAGAGGTGGCCGGGACCCCGCGCCCTGGCCGCTGGGCGCAGGAGGAAGACGGGGGCACGCAGGCCGGTTGCCGCCCGTGACTCAGGGCGGGCAGGGCGGGCACACACCACACCCGGAGCGCAGCGCGCGGTGCTGGACGGCGCCGTGTTGACAGGACGGGGGCATGAAGAGGGACGAGCCATCGGAGATGCTGCTGCTGCTTCTTAATAGAATATATTAGGGTGACCAGACGTCCCGCTTTGGGCGGGACAGTCCCGATTTTTAACAATTTGTCCCGCATCGTTTTAAAGAAGTCTCAATGTTTGGAAAGAATGCACGACAAGCTAGGGAACGGCGGGAGATAGACCCAATTATTCATCAAGAACCTCCTCCCCCCGGTCAATGGTGTCCCGCTTTACCCATGTTAACATCTGGTCACCTTAGAATATATATGCAACTAAGTAAATCTTTAAAGATCCGTTTTTATTGTTTTTGACAGACAGAGAGACAGAGAGACAGAGACAGAGAGAAGGGGGAGGGCCCAGAGCAGTCTCCATAGTTGCACATCATTGGTTTTTCCGCATACTGTACCGTATTTTCTGGCGTATAAGACGACCGGGCATATAAGACGACCCCCGATTTTCGGTTGACGTTTTTTCGTTTCAAAAGTCGTTTTATATGCCGGAAAATATGGTAGTTTGATTCCACAGATGAAAGTGGGGCTGCACAGGGCAGGAGCTGGGCCGGGGTCTCACCCCAGTGAGAACCGAACTGGGGGAGCTCCCCCGTTCAGCATGTGGGTCCGCACGGGCCGGGGCCGGGATTCGATCCTCGGTCCCCAGGGCTGCAAAGTGAGCGCCTAACCCACTGAGCCATCCTGGCTTCCCCAGGAGATGCTTTTGAAAACAGTTACCCAAAAGTGCCAGCACCCATTAAACAAATCTTTGGAAAACAAAATATCAGATAATTAACTTTCCTGATTTGAAGTCATTTGTTACTGTTTTAAGCCACTTTCATGTTCTGAGTATAGGTAGGAAACACTTTTCTGTCCATATAAATTAACAAATAATATCTTACAGGTTTTTCTGAGCAGCTTAAAATACAATAGCCACAGTAAGGCCGAAACACATTGGCAAAAACACCAAAAGTATCCAACCTGGTGTAAATGATAGGGGAAAAAAGGAAACTGATTTTTCCAATTTCAAACCCATGCCATTAATTTCAGGTCACCCAAGATTGATGAAGGGACTTCAGACACACTCTAAAAATTTCTCAAAAATATCTTAGACTGAGCACTAGCTAGGTGTGTTGCTCAGCTTACCCACATGCATAAACAAGAAGTGTGCATATTCACACATATTTACATAAACATAAACACACTGCAAAGTAACCACCAGCCACGTACTCTTTAGTGGTTCTTGTAAGTATCTTTTAAAAATAAAGCTTATTCTTCTTCCTTATGCTGGCCTATATGGAGGCTAAGGGAAAACGGAACTGACTTTCAGACACTCACGGAAACATTTTCACATGTAGCAGTGCTCTCCTGGAATGGTAATGGGGAGCACACAACGCTTGCCTCACTAATTCTATAATGACAGTTCTAGCCATGGCTTTTTGGAACATAGAGCCCGCCTATTGTTTTCCAAAGCTGTCAGCGACAACACATCTGCTTTCCGTCAGGGATGCCGCGTGTGTGCTAGCGGGAGGACGCGCCTGTCTGTGCTTACACGACAGTAGGAGCTGACATGTGTCCTTAGGCGCACATGCAGAGTCTTCTTTTTCTAAAAGTCGTTTCCACAAAGAAGAGTCTCTGACCTCATTATTTAACATGGGGGGCGTGTGCCTTTGTGCTGGTGGTACCTCGTGGTGAACACCCAGATTGCTGGGGTGCAGCAGCTCCACTCTCAGGAACGTACTGGATGACTCTGCTCCTGACAGGCTAGAAGGAGGGGACAATTCATGAGGGACGAGGAAGCAAACGTGAATGGGAGGGAGTGTGACCTCCATGCAGAGTAACCACACACCCCTTCTCTTCCTCATGTGACTCCTTATGGTTAAATGTACTTAGCAAAGTATCAGGCACATGCAAAACAGTCATTAGTCTCTTTCCAGGGAAATTGGAAATTCACTTTCATATTATTCACATTGAAATTTCCAAGATATGTATGCCTGCTAAAGAAATCAACTGTGTGTAGGTTTAGTGAGAAGCGGCATTGTGTTTCTGGACTAAAATCACCAAGTATTTCTTAGAATTTATTTACTGTTGTTTCCCCAGCTTTTCACATTTTCTGGTTACGTCTCTTTAAAAGACAAATGCGGACATCCGTAGTATGAGATGACTAAGTGAAGCATATTTAAGTTTAGATTCCCACGGCGATCGAATCTGAGATTATAAATGTCTGGAGTAGGCACATCCTGGCTCATAAAAACAGATGACAGTCAGGGAGCTGTGGAAAGAGGGCTCAATGACTGGTGTTAGTGACCGAGAAGTGGATTTTCCAATAAGTAGAAAGTGGTCTGAATCTCCGCGTTCTGCGAGCTGGGGGCTGCTCCCGTTTTAGTTTTCTGTGTTGAAAAGGTGGCGTCCTCACGTACACAGTGAGCTCCGTGTTGATCGTTCACAATCGCCGGTTACAACCTGTACTTGCCCGAGCAAACGCAGTGGGTTGACAGGGGCAGGCTGCGTGCCTCCCACAGAGAGGCCCATCAGGAGCAGTGGTTCCGGGTGAAGTGCAGCGTTGGGCCTGTGTCGCTGCACCCCATCACATGCAGGAGGGGTGAGAACCTCCTTGGGGGGCACCAGGGAATGGCTGCAGGGTGACCCAGCCAGTTAATCGCCATACTGATGTGCTGTTAGCTTCAGAAACAGAGCCCAGGTAGTGCCCCATTATTATGGGGACACAGAGCTTGTGGATTCCAAACAAGCTGGCTAGCCCTCAGCTCTGTCACCAGCGATGGCCAAAACAACCCTGACACGCCATTAAAACACATAAATGTCAGGGTTTGGTACTCATCTTGCATGCTTAGTTAAGAGTAAAAATGCAGCCGCCCTCCTCTCAGCCATGGACGCTCAAGGCTGCATAGGATGCCAGCACCGTAAGTCCCCTGGAATTTGCATATGTCCCGGGAAGAGGACAATTCAAACCCGAATTTCCTCTCATCGCATTGATATTCCAGAGCTTATCGAGGAGGCGGAGTTTGTTTTCTTGCACGTCTTAACGTGAGAGCAAACCCAGTCCCCAAGATGCCGCTTGCTCATGGCCCAGTGCTGCACCCCCAGGCCTCCAGCAGACGGAGGAGGGGGAGCCCCGCACTGGACCCCTTTCTCACTCAGCAGAGTCTTGGAGGCTTCCCCCTCCCGGAGTTGGCAGAAAAGGAATGGCAAGAGTGTTTGCAAAGTGCTCGTGGTCTCTGACCTTCGGGCAAGTGTCTGTCACTGGCGTTGTGACGTGAGGAACACGTGCTGGCTTATTTCTGCATCACCTCCTTTCCATGGTGGCCACACGGGTCCTGATGCTCGTGGTGGTCCACGGCCACAGCCCAGGGTCACCAGCTCTCCCCTGGAAAGGGCCAGGGACCAGTCTCTCAGGCTTCACAGGTCCCGTGGGCTCTGTCACAGCTACTGAATTCTGTGTTGTTGTGTGTAGACCCTGTGCCAACGAGTGACACGGCTGGGTTCCAATAAAGCTTTATTGACAAGTGTCAGTGCTGGGCCAGATCTGACGTCACTCCACAGTTTGGCAGCCAGTTCAGAACCATCAGTCCCAGTTGTCAGGCCAGGACTCGGTGGAAGTGCCTTGGTTTTTTGCTTTGGAAACTGGTCACCGGCATCACAGGACACATAGTGTCCATGGTCTTGGTCACCTTGTCAGTGTTGGCCGTGAAGCAGACCTTCCGCATCCTACCCCCATGAAAGGCAAGGCAAACAGCCCGTATTTGGATAAAGAAGTGGAACTTTTTATTTAAAACCACTTCACACACGTGCCATTTCTCACTTCCCTGTTCACGTTCTCTCTCACAGTAGAGAACAGATTGAAAGCATGCATGACCGACTGAAAACCGTGCAGATACAAGAAGGAACGAGAGGCCACGCCAACCTAAGTCATGGTGGCATGACCCTTCTGCTCACACTCGGATGGCTGACCCTGGGGAACGTTTGCACACTCGGAGAGGCTAATTTGGGTTCCTTCAGCAGATCTGCTGAGGCCACAAAGCACAATGACAGAGTTCCAGAAACATCCATCTGCTTGTCTTTGAAAAGGCAGCCATTGCTGAGTGCTCCCTGCATGAGACAAATTGCAGTTCCCACGTGCGGGATGCAAGCACACCAACTCCCAGTGTGGGCACAGAACCGAGCCCCACTGGCTGGCAGGGAGGTCGCTTCTGGAAAGATCCGCTCACCCATGTGCCGCCCCTCTGTGGTCTGTCTCCTTTCTTCTCTCTCACCAGCCTCTCAGTCTCTTTTTCTGGAAATGTGATTAAGGATTCTGCCAGCCCTATACTGAACTCCCACTCAGGGAATTCTGGTTAATACTGAAAACCACCCGGGTTAGAAATAGTTTGAAAATCATGTCAAAAGGTGGAAATAGTAAAAAAGAACCAGCAGCCCCTGCAAAGCCATCCTCTGCTGTAATTCTGGCAGGATGCCGCCCCCCAGGTGTTTGATAGCTGATGAAAGAAGGGGGGGGGGAAGAGATGAGGAAGGAGGAGGAAGAGGAGGGAGGGAGGAAGGCAGAGAAAGGACTAGACAGATGATAGACATGTGTATCTGTGTCTGTGTGCATATATCACACAGGAGTCTGATAGTAAGTGGCCATTTGTGTACATGCATGCACATGTATATTTTAAGACAGATTTGCTCTCCTTATCTGCGTCTCAGTTTATCTTTCCGTTGGAGGCGGCTTTAATAGCCTTTTAAAGATAAGAAAAGTAAACAAATAAAAAAGCAAATAGATGGCCTGTTTTTCAGGGTCAGCTCTCTTTCTCATTTTCGTGGAGCCGGTACTGTACATTGGAAGTACTTATCTAATGTGTCTAATTAAGTGAAATGCTTTTGCTAATTCGGAGTCTTCATTTACTGTAATTGTGGACCTAAGCACTCCCAGTAGGATTCCTGGGGAGATGGTGTGACATTCCCTGCGATTGCACATGGCGGCTGCAGGAATAACCTGCTTACTCCCTCAGCCATGGCGCCCGTGGGGAAAGCGGATCCGTCCCCACCAGCTCTCGCTGCCTCTCTCTGGAGGCTGCCGCCCCCCACCCCAGGCGACCCATCTCCCTCCCACGGCATCTCAGTCCCTGTGTGCTGACATCTGTGCAGAATGCACGGGGTTGGTGACCGGGTTTGCGCAGGGCTGCCTGTTACGGCCCACGACTGAAGACAGTGCTCTTCCCGGTCTTTCTAGAGCGATGCCCTTCCTGATGGGAAACGCGTTCACCCACAGAGCTGCTTCCACAGGGGTTACAGAGGCCCCTGCTACACCCCCACAGGCATCCTGTGGTCACTAAAGATGCTGGGCAGCGTATAAACTAGTGTGTGATGCCCTGTTTTGCCATTCTCCTCTGGCTGTGAGGGGTCCCTGTCTAGGAGGGCACAGGTTTTCCGGGAGAGAAGTCCTATGTAAGGACCGGTCCTGCATGGCTCGGAGCAGCCCAGGGCAGCCCCGGGTGGCAGGACACTGTTACAGAAACGCCTGGGAATGAAGCAGGCTGATTCTGGGACATGCACTTGTGAGGGAACAGAGTGGATGTCGGGGCTTCCGCCAGCCCCCGGGGGTGACCACCAGCAGCCAGGATAGCTTGTGGGAAAAGACGGGGAAGGACAGAGGGAGAAAAAAATTACTACGTAAGGAAGTAAATGCAGATGAGTAAGATGCCCGCAGGGCCCAAAACGAACACAATGGATAGGATCGTCTCTTGATGTCAATGTATAGGTGGCTCTGCTATCTTCACTTGCTTCTGTGTTTCCTACTTTTTGCAACAACAGATGCATTCACTTTTCCATTTGCATAAGAAAATGTGTGAAAGTAACTTACAATTTTATTATTTAAAATGGTGTCATGGTGATAACAAAAAGGAGCAACAAGTCAGTAAAACAGACAGTGGATGGTCTCACGGTGGGCTCCTTCCACGCATACGTGGGTACATGTTTAATTAGTGCTGCAGAGCCGTGGACAAAGAAGGCGGCTCAGTAGCTCCCTGTGATCCAATTGGTTACCTTTGTGGAAAACAGTAAAGTCAAATTCTTGGTTCACATCCTCTTCTGAAATAGTGCACTTGTATATTAAAAATTGAGGGTGAAACATAATGTTAGGTGGGAAAAGAAGAAAATACTTGATGTGCAGGTAAATAGGGAAACATGACTTATATCAGCAACACAGAAGGGCAGGGAAGCAAGACAGCCAGGAAGCGGCAATCTGCTAGAACCCTTGTCATGAGGCTGTACCTGAAACAGAAAATGTACAGAGGACGTCGGTACCCATGTTAACCGACAGGACGGACTAAAGGTTACTGTTTACATATGTTTAAAGCTACTGCAGATCACTACAATAAGAATAAGAGGCAAAGCGGGAAGAAGACATCAAGGCAGTTAAAATACAGGTGCTGGCACAGAACCTTCACCCGTCACCCCTCCGTTCGCCCACCTCCTGTTGGTCCTGGTTGTTCACAAATCCATGACGTCCACCCCAGGGTTTCCGGTCTCATCTCTTGGGGTGACCAAGCTCCTCCTACAGCAGATCACTGAAGAGGGCAGGGGGGACTAGGGGTCCCGGTCGTGCGAATTTTAAAGCATCGCTCTATAGTTTTATTGTCAAGTGGCAGCTTGGTTGTTTACAAAGTCCTCTCTTTATTCTTCCTTTTTCTCTGATTTTCCTGAAAACGTTACATCACCACCACCACCACCACCATTATCACTTTGCTTGTAAGTTGCTTTTGAGAAGTCTGATGCCAATTTAATTCTCTTGCTCCTGGAAGGTACTTGCTTTTTCTGCTTTGAAGTTCTGGGGACGTTTTTATGTTCGAAATCAAATCGTTTTCACAGGATATGTCTGCAAGAAGACCATTCGGGGTCAATCAAGGCACCGAACGGCCGTGGGACCGTCTGCTGTTCGTTTCTGGCACGTCTTCTTCTTCGAGGTGTGTTTTCATTGGTTCAGCTGGGCACCTGGTCCTTTGTAGCAGCTCCCATGTCTATCGCAAACGCTCGCTGTCTCTGACATTCTTTACTTTCTGGTCTCTTTATTTTCCTATTGGTTTTTATGCCTTCCTTCAGTATCATCACATGTTTATTTGAATTTAATTCTTTCTTGTTACATGGGATTTAGTCTTTATTTCTGAGATACTTTTGTATTTTTCTTCTATTTCCTGAGTCCAATGATTGTTCCTTTCTTTCTTTTATGTATCTGTGTTTGCTTTTCATGTTGAAATTCGTAAATCATTTTTTAGAAAACATTGCCACGTGTTTTTGAGGATAATTGAGTTTGGAGCAATTGTGTCATTATTATACATATATTTTGAACAGGATATTGGGAGATGGAATTTTAATCACTGGAAACATTTTCATTTTGTTTTCTGTGCTCTTCCTGTAGTTGATTTGCATGGATGAGGCTGCCTCTTTCCTCCCTGCCCCCCCCAGGCATGCGCACCCCAATTTTCCGATGAAGACTGATCTGCTATCAGTGACGATTGTAACTCCTGAAAAGGCGGGTCTGCTCACCTTCAAGCTACTTGGTGGCTTCCCTTCTTTTCCTGCCTTTCTCTGTGGAGATTTGCTGCATCATTTTCGTCCTTTCTTGGGTCTTTGAGTCTCACGGTGCAAGGGGTACACCTCTTTCCCTGTTTATTTTTGGGACATTTGTCACGTCTTCCTCTCTTTTGCTTAATTAGGCAACTTGACCTGCAACACTTCAGTTGTCAAGCTTCAGGCATTTGTCACTTTAAAACAGAGAAAAATAGCATTTCATCTTTTAAAGTTGTTTTGTTTTTTTAAAATCATTAGAATTCCAGTTTGTGGCATTTTGCTGCTGTCATTGTTAAAATTCATAAAATTCCACCTGCTTATAGGATAATTATATTACATTAATATGGCATGGGTAAAAGAGAGCAGTAATTACACTTTACCTTCTTCTCTTTTGCAATTCAGTTTGCTTGTTTCAAGAATTAAAGGGACTTGCCACATCTGAAGTGATACTATTTCATTTCAAAACAAGACATGACACGAGAAGCCTTCCCCACCTCCGGGGTTACAGGTTAGAAGAAGTGTCGCGCCTCCTGTTCTGCCTTTAGAAAAAGACTTCCTCCTTTGTCTCACTTTGCCAAGTAATCCATAGACAAGAACTGGGGACATTGGTAAAATGTGAAGAAAGGCGGTGTCTCCCCCACTAGGTGGAAGCTAACACTCTCCTGCCGCTGGTCGTAGGCATTCCGAAGGGCTGAGGATGCAGGGTTGGCACGCAGAGGTCCACGCCACACTTTCTGGAAGGTTCCTTCCTTCTGATTCTGGATGGCCGCCCTGCTCTGTGGCTGGCCATGTGTAGACGTGGGTGCAAACAGGCACAGAACCAACTGGCTTGAAGTGTGTCACATACAGAACGTGTTCAGTGACTGCTCATTGAAAGGCGCTAAAGGCGTGTGTAGATTTTGATTAAAAAGGTTTCTATTTTCATAGGTGAGGCCCTGACCAGTGTTAAGATTCTTGAGTTTGAAAGTGTATTGTAAAATTTAAATGAAGCTATTGTATGTTGGGTTATGTTTTAAACAACTTTTGAATATTTAAAATAATAATGGTAATGAAATACAATGATGTGTTTGAATTAGCTTATTTCTTTCTCACAAATAGTACTGACTGCTTTTATAGCATAAGAAGTTTATTCACAAAGAAAACCAGCACGATGCTTGTAACATAAATAAGAAACGTTCCACTTAAGCGCAGTAAGAAACGTGGCTCCACTGCCCTTGGCTTCTCTCCCGGCGCAGCTGGGTTTACTGCACGTGAGATTCAAACCTGCACGTGGGAAGATCGCCCACCTCATGAGCCACCGAGCGCCTGCCGGCCGCGCTCACACCGCACTCGGTGTGGGCATTAGAAGGCGGAGCAGGCGAGGCCTCCCTGAGGAAAGTCTGGGCTCAGCGCTGTTTAAGCAATTGCGTCAATTTTCTGAACATGGCATGGGCAGCATGTTCGTTAAGTGACAACGAATGCAGGTCAGAGCAGCAGGTACTCCACCGAGGGTGCAGGTGAGTCATGACCCTGAAGTTTAGCTAAAGGGTCAGAGGTGGGCCGTGACTTCCAGGTGGGAGGTCGAGCCTGCCCTCTGTGGGGAAGAGGGCCGGGAAGCCACCCTGCTGCTTCCCACCTGCCATGCTCCTGTGTCCATGGGGGGCGCTCTGCAAACCCAGAAGCCCAGGCCACCGCCCGTACTCATCCGGCCAGGTGACAGCCAGGTAGCCCTTACCTGCCCGGCAGGTGACGGCCAGGCGGCTCTGACCAGCGTCTCAGGTCACAGACTCCTGTGTGAGGCACTTACAGTGACGGCCCTGGCGTTTGTCAGAAAAAGACCTGGACCATCTGCTAAACAGGATGCACTGAAACAGTTTGGGGATTTTGTTTTACTCGACATGGCAACCTGGTCATTATAAACAGACACACGGGACCTGCTGCACAGACCCAGTGCGGTCTCCCGACGCCCGCGCGCGGAGCTCTAACGGCGGCGTTTGTCTCGGCGCGCTCCCCTTCCTCCGTGCAGCCTCGCGCTGATCACTTGTCAGGGGAGGAGGTGGGTGTTTTGCAGGACGTGTTCCTGCAAACATAGAGGCTTTTCAACGAGCTCGGCTGTGTAAGCAGGGCCATCATCGCCCTCTGTCAAGGACACAGTGGTGCCTGCAGGGCTGAGCTATCCAAAGTGTCCATGCCACCCCCGCGGAGAGGTGACACTGCAGGACTTCAGACGCCGGAAGGGGTTCAGTAGAGAGAAGCAGACTTAATTAAAGATGCAGAAAGCAGCGCCTAGGAAGGGAGACGAACGGAGTGGGGACGACCTGCCGGAGCAGAGGAGCTAATAGCACCGTCAGGGTGCTAGGAGCTACTATGTACAGGACAGCGACCAGCTGTCCCCATGGCACTGAGGACATGAGAAGAGGAGCAGGAGTTCAGTGAGTATGAAGAGCTTCCATCCAGTCGGGCCCTTGACCGCCAGCGGGCTGCCGAGTGACCGAGTCCATGTCTGGGGAGGGGGTGTGTGTCCCTGAGATGAGCCTGTTCCTTTGGGGGTAACAGGTGGTCTCAGGCAGGGCGCTGACCCGGGGACCATCAGACATCCCAGGCTCCTGGACCACCATGCAGGGCCGGGGCTGGGGGTGCGCCCAGGGCCAGACTCCGGTTTCTGTTGCTCGTCTCTGTTCTCTGACAGCCGCTCTGAGGGCCTGTCTGGTGAAGGTCAGGTGCTTGTGTGGCCACTCAGCAGAGTGACAAGAGGAGCCAGCGGCTCTTCATTGGGTCTTAACAGACGATGGTCAGAGCGTCATCAGAAACTGCAAAACTGTGTCAAAAAAGGGAAAAACAACTGGAATCAAGTCTGGCTTCGAGTTCCAGCTCGTTTCAGAGGACATAATCTGACAATTTAGAAGAACGTGTTCAGCTTTGGTTTGCTCATGGGCAGAAAAGATGGTGAGGAGAGAGAGAAGGAGGTGCCCTGTCTCCTAAGCACTTCCATCTCTGTGCTCAGAAACACTTCTGATCTGTACTCTTACTTGGGTCTTGGAGAAACCTGACACATACATATTTTGAGGTGTCTTCATGGTTCCAGGGGAAACTTGCATCCTTTAAACAAACCAGTGAATTACCCGACCAATGTCAGTGAAACGCTCACGTCTTAGGATGCAGCGTGGGGTATCAACATCGTCGTTCTACCTCCACTTTCTCATGCTTTCCCTTGGTCCATCCGCTGATAATGTCAATGTAATAAATTTATTTCCACAGAAGAAAAATGCTCTTGGCCCCTCAATGGGATCTCCACTATATAGAAGTGAAGCTTGTGAAACAGAAGTGAAATTATTTTATTGTGGGGGGTAGGCTCCCCTCGTGGTTAAACGTAGAATCTGCGTTTCTCTTGTAAGATGGATTTTACTCTATCTCCTCTTGCCTTCTCAGAGCCGTTTCTCATTGTGGGTCTTTTCATGTGCAAGGGTTCAGCCACAAAGATACTTAATGTTCCTTAGCTGCACTGTGACTGTCGTCTCTGTGTGCTCTCTACTACTTACACTCCCCCTTTACAGGGAAACTGTCCTCGCCCCTGCTCCTGCTTGTCCTTTAGTGACCTGGGATGTCAGTGTGCCACTCTGGTGTTAAATATGGTGCATTTGAATGTCCTGTAGACTTACCCATTTCTCCTGCAGAACTCTCGTCTTCTTCAATCATTCTTGTCACCTAGACCCGTGCTCAGCACGCGGGAGACATTCAAATATGGCTGAGTTGGGTGATGGAGGGATGGATGGATGATGGAGGTGTGAGTAGGTGATGGATGGATGATGGAAAGGTGAGGGGGTGATGGAGGGATGATTTAGTGGATGACAGAAGAGTGAGTAGGTGGGTGATGGAGGGATAGGTGGCTGATGGAGGAGTGAGTGGGTGATGGAGAGGTGAGTAGATGGATGATGGAGGGGCGAGTGGGTGGATGGTAGAGGGTGGATGGATAGACATAGCTATACTCTGCATGGAGGATTCTAAGTCAGATATCATATCCTGAACCTTAATCTTATTAACACCTTAAATTCATTCATTTATTGAATGACATTCAGCTGTTTTATAAGAATCAAGTTCATTGCATTGCCATTGTTGAGATTCTTTGATTGTGGAAAGCTCATGCTGGGAGAAAATGTACTTTCCCGCCATACCAGTTCTGACATCCGGTTCTTGTGATGTATTCTTGGGTCTTCAGTGGCTGCAGGTGCTGCTACTTGTACAGAAGTGAAGCTTTGACATCTGATGCATTACGGGGACACAGAGCGGAGCAAGGCCACACTTGTCACATCTCTGTGGTCCTTGAATGCTTGCATCTCCCAGTCATTTTTCATTTTCATTGCGCTTGCCGGGAGTGAGGGATCAAGTCAGCACCCCACCTTGCTCCCACAAAAGCAAACCCCACCTGAGGCACTATTTTCAAGGGAAGGCCTTTCATTTAACCAGAAGTCACATAAAATATGGGGTATCTGAGAGTCACGTGAACGTGGCTCAGAGTGCTGGGGAGGAGGGGAGACCCGGCCAAGCCTCATGGTCGGTTCTAGTCACACCGTTGACTGGAATAGGCAGTGGGGACAGGTTAAGACCCTCTATATGCCTCTATCTCTCTATCTCCATCATCTCTATCACCTCTATCTCTATCATCTCCCTCTCTCTGTCTCATCTATCATCTCTATCTCTATCCTCTCTATTTTTATCATCTCTCTCTCTCTGTCTCATGTATCTATATACGAAACCACGATGAGAGAACCGCCTTCACCCTTCAGCCCTGCAGCCAGACCACCGAGCCTGTGACACTGGGGAGCCCCTCCCCAACCCCACTCAGACCACTAGGCTCCGCCCTCCCTGGGGTGCAGACGGGACACTGGGCCACACTCTGGAAGAGGCTCATTGCATGCATCACTCGTGGCTACATTCACCACGGAGCTCCTCTGAGGAAGCTGACTGGGAAGCAGCATTAGTAGCAGTGTTGCCTTTCCACTCTCTCTGTCTTCATGTAAGTTTCAGTGCACTACCCTGTCTCCCCTATGGGGTTCCTGTTATTATTGCTCCCCTTATTATTACCTTCTGTTCCTCTAGCACTACCTTCTGTTCCTCTCGCACTTTGCCATTTTATTGTGTTATTAGTACCTTCTCGCTTGATCCCTAGGTAAAGATTCAATTATCATTTGTATGCTGATGACTGCGAACTTATATCCATAGCCTAGAACTTTCTCTCTTGCTGCAGATTGATTCACACAACTGTCTATGGCCACCTCATGGGTGTTCCCCACAGCACCCCAAAGCCAGAATTCTGAGTCTCCTCGAAGACCCTCTGATTCCTCACCTGCTTGGTGGCGCATCACATGACACAGCCCACCTCCCTCAGCAGTACTGCCCCCTGGTCCCCACCACACAGCTGGTCACCTTGTGGCTGAGGCCCTGCGGTGAGCAGCCCTCCTCTGCTTGCTCGCTCACCTGTTCTCCCGGTGACCAGTCCTGCCACCCCGGCCTCAGTCATGCCCCCTGCAGGCCCCCTTCCATCAGTCATGTGTCCACTCACTGCACCCCTCAAGCACGGTCTTACAGACTTTCAGGGAAGCCCCTATCTGTCTCTAACTGCTACTGCGATGAATTACCCCAAGTGAGGGGCTTAAAACAATGTCAACATATTACATCGTGGTTCTGGAGGTCAGCCGTCCAAACTAAGATTCATCATATTTAAACTTCTAAAAATTAAGAAAGAAAATATCTTGAGAGCAACTAGAGAAGGGGTTGTCCACAGAGCACCAACACTTACTGTCCACAGAACAACAGGACAGCGACACTTGCTGTCCATGAACACGGATGTGACTCGCTGTCCACGGATTTCTCACTGGATACCACAAGGACTGGAGGAAGTAGCACAGTTTCTAAGAGAAGACAGAAAAGAAGCATCAGCTGTAAGTTCCGGATCTGACAGGCAGTCCCTTCAGGAATAGAGGGACAGTAAGGCACTTTCAGCTTAGAAAAACGAAGGGAATTTTTTGCTCGCTTGCAGACCTGTCCTTAAAGAATGGCTCAAGGAAATCCCCAAAACAGAAAAGAAGTGACAATCTCCCCCCCCAAAAAAACCCCCCCTAAAAATCAATCTGGGAGTATTAGGGAAAAAACAACAGCAAGTATAAATATCAGGAAATATAAGAGCATATCCTCATGAATTTTCTAAACCTGAGTTGATGGTTGTCACAAAATTATAACACCACCTCACAGCACAACATGTGATAAGTGGGGCCCATGCGAGAACCTAAGTGAAAACGTTAGCAGGACCCACTGAAGTGATAAAACAGCACAACGCAACACCCAGAGCAACCGCTAGGAAACCCATGCCAAGCGGCGCCCTCACGCGATCGACAGCATGACAAATAAGTAAAACTGAAATCCTTAATCATGAAAAAGTAGTGCATTAGGCGAACAGTGACAGAGAAACAGAGGCACAAGAAGCGGGCAGAAACAGAATCACAGAAAATGGTGGATTTGCAGCTTAGCAAATTAATAATCGCGTTCAATGTAAATCATGTGAATAATACCAACTAAAAGGGAACATGGTCAGAGTGCATTAAAAGTTGAATGAAAGAATTAAAAAAACAATGCAACAATATGCTATCAAAGCAAACACATGAAATTTAATGATGAAGATATGGGAGTAAAATACACATACACAATGTGGCAGTATTAATATAACATAAAGCCAACTTTAGAGCAAAGAAAAGTTTTAGAAACCAAGAAGAGTATCACACAAGGACACAAAGATCAGTTCCATCTAGACAATGAATTCCTAGCACTCTCCACATACCTCCCAGGAATCGTGTGCTTTAGCAGTGTTACAGGCCACACAAATCAGTCCCTTTTCCATACACTTAACAGTGAACACATGGTAATTAATGCTAAAAGAAGCAGTCACCTTATACAGTTCTGTAAAAAAAACCCCAAAACTCAGGTATAAGAGAAGTGCAGGGTCGGGGTGTTGAACGTGACCCAACGTTACTGAAAGAAATCGAAGCCCTAAATAAATGGAGAGGCAGAGTGGGTGTGAACATAGGAGACTCACACTAATCTATAGGTTCAATGCAATTCCTATCAAAATCCCAGCAGGCGTTTTATAGACACAGGCAGGCGTACTCTAAAATTCCCACAGAAAAGCACAGGTGTACAACAGCTGAAACAATCTTGAAAATTAAGGCTGGAGTGAGAGATCGTTCTACCCAACAGCAAGCCCGGCTGTACAACAGTGACGAACACAGCACGACCTTTGTGCGGTGGCAGATACAGACTTCAAGTGAACCGGAGAGAGAAGTACACACAAGCGCTGAACTGGGTTTTGCCAAAGTTGCAAAGTAAATCATTGGAGGACGCCTAGTCCTGTCAACACATGGACAGTCACAAGGACAAACAGACAGAATTAAAAATATAAACCAGAAAAACAACAAAAATATCCTCAAAACCATAAAGTTTCCCACAAGCAAATAAACAGAGCAAAGCAAACACCTTCCCCTCAACTAATCCTCACATCTTATATAAAAATTAACTCGAAATAGATCATGGGCTTAAAGGTAAAATATAAATATATAAACCAGTTACAGAAAATGGAGAAAATGTTCAGGATCTGGGATCAGTTCTTAGACTTGACACCCAAAGCTGAATTCATAAAAGCTTTTGATAAACTGTTGAAGTGAAACTCATGAGCATCAAGCGCTTTGGTCTGTAACATCCCCGAGAGAATGAAGGGAAAAGCCATGTTTGCAAAGCGCCTATTTGACAGAACTCTACAACATCTGCAGAACTGCCAGTGCTCATTGGTGAGAACACAGACAATCCAACTGGAAAGTGGACACAGGACAGGAACAGCCCTTTCAGCAAAGAGGACACACAGGCGTCCATGAGCACATGAAACGACGTTCGACATCATCATTCATTAGAGTAACGCAAATTAAAATCCATGAGACGTACCTATGCATCTGTCAGTGATAAAATAAAAAGCTGACGGCCCCGAAATCTTGCAAAAGGGTGGAGTCGCTCTGGAAACAAAGTTTGGCAATGTCTCAAGAAACGGAACGTGCCCAGCCCTGACACGGATCTTTCTGCTACGTATTTCGAGAAAACGTGTTCATACAAAACTCAGGACGGGGCGTGGTTTTGCTTTTCTGTACCAGCACGGAGACCGATAATTTACAAAAGTACAACATAAAGGGGATTAGGTCTATAGCAGAAATGACGACGTTTATGCTGAGTGTTCTATGTGGACTGCAGCGTAGAGCGAGAAGAAACGTGGTTGTGAAGCCAGGGCAGATCTAAACCCAACACCCCCCTGAGTGGAGCGGGGGCAGGGACGAGGCGAGGGCTTCCCCGCAGACCTTCAGAAAGCCGACCCCATGTGCCGGGGTCACGGAGGCTTCGTCCCAGCGCACACCCGTCAGGCATCCGTCCATTCGTGCCGAGGGCGTTGGATGCATCTTTTCAGTGGCTTCTCGTGGTTTCCCTCGTGCTCGGGTGCAGCTGGGATGGCAGCACCTCCCAGCAGCCTCACATGCGCGGGGTTCTCGGTTCGCTTGGCCGCAGACCCCGAGGGGTGCCGGACGTGTGCGGGTCCCATCTCAGCACCCCTTCCTCAGCACCCGCTGTGCCGGCCAAGGCCTGTGCAGCACCAGGGACAGCTCCCCTCTGCAGCCCCGGCCACGCCGCTCAGCCCTGTCCCCCACAGCACCACATGCAGGCCACCTCCTCCCCCGAGCCAGACACGCCTCCCGAGCGGATCCTGGGGATCCCAGCTGGGTCTCCTCCACGCTCCCGCAGCAGCCTGTCCTTCCAGTCCGATCCCGTTCGTTTTCCTCACCTCCCCTTTCCTGACTCAGAGACGGGCTGCTCTGTGTGTTGCCTCCCCATCTGCCTGCACAGAACGCGGCCGCCCTCATGTCTGTGAGCGCAGGACCAGGAAAGAGGAGAAACCCGCTGGATACCTGTCGAGGGCATGAGGGAGTGCTACCGTCAGCACCACTGTACAGATGAGAAAACGAGCCCAGAGGGAGCGTCAACGCTCTCCCCAGGTTCCGGAGCTGGTGAGGGGAGAGGCAACGTGCAACCCAGCCGGCCGCCCCCGAAGCCGCGCCTCAGACCACTGCCACCTCAATATTCCAGCACCGCTGCGGGAAGCTGCACTCACGGCACGGATGACTGAGTCCTGCCGTCCACACCTGCCTCCCCTGACCCTCCTCTCCCTCTTCCTCTCATTCTCTCTTCCCCTCCCCCATCCCTGTCCCTCTCTCCCCACAGAGACGCCTGCGCCTATGATTTACTAGGCTCTTCTTGCACCCCTACCTGAGGAATGGGGCTCAGCCTCCTGAGAGGGTGCCCACCTGCCAGATGAGCGCCAGGGGCCTGGCACTCGGGGTGCTCTGGGCACAGGTGGCTAAACAGCTTTTAGGGAGGAAGTGAGGAGAAGGGAGCACAAGGACACCTAGCTCGGGTGTTACTCAGCCTCGTTGTAAGGGAGAAGGGAGTGTGCGCGCATGTGTGCACGCGTTTGCGTGTGTGTCCGCGTGTATGCACGCACATATGCATATGTGTGTGGGCATGAGCATGCATATGTGCATTGTGTGCATGCACGCACACACATGTTTGTGTGCATACACGTGTGTGCATGTGCTTGTGCATATACGTGTGTGCTCGTGTGCACACGTGTGTGTGTTCATGTGCATACACGTGTGTTCGTGCATGCGTGGCTGCATTCGCGTGCACATGCACATGCACGTTCTGTCAGGCCCCTTAGTCTAGGATGGCCAGCGTCCTGGGAGACGTCAGAGAGGACCACTTGGTTTCTTAATCCCTGGGCCCAGTGGTGCCCACCGAGTGTGCCCCTTCCCTTTGCCTCCGCTGAGGATCTGTACCCCTGGGGGGTGCGTGCGGTGAGCGAGGGCATGCGGGCTGGAAGGCAGAGCCACCCCAAACGCATGGGACGCTCTCTGCCCCTTTCCAGAAAGCCTCACCAGCCTTCCAAGGACTTCCGGCTGTGAAAGCTGTGGCCACTTGTTACCGACTGTTTGCCTCCCGTGTCTCCTGTATCACAACACTGCGAAGTTCTGAGCCAACAGCTGACGTGTGTGACCTGGCTCCCATTAGCGTGCACGCCACCTGCTAACCGCCTGCCGCCCACATGCCGTACGCCCCAATATCAGTCATCCGGCCCGGAGCCGTCCCCAGGCAGCGTGCTAACAGCCTCTTCTACAAGCCAATTTACAAGGATCTGGTCATGTTTACATTAGCCTTCTCCCAACGCATGAAAAGCGAAGCGCTGGCTTCAGAATAGAAATGAGCAAATATGAATAATTCAATTTTCCTTGTGGCTATTAACACATTTTCCTTGAATAAAGTGATAATAGGTTATCATCTGTGAAATGGAAATTGCATAACAGAGAGTCTCTGGTTACAGCAGAGGAAATTAATTTCACAGCACATCTGCTGGGACCCACTTGTGAATGCTAAGTGCGAGCGAATGCGCGCGTTCAGCCCGGCTACCTTTCTAATTAGATTAGCTCGGCCCCCGCCCGGGCAGGAGGCTCGTCTGAGCAGGGGACTCGCGAGCCTTTCCTCGGACACCTCACATTCTAATGAGGAGATGACTGCAGCAATTAGGGGAGTTAAAAATGAATTATGGGTCCATCTGATATTAACCAGATGCTGCTTTGAAGGGACCGGGGCTGTGTTCGCTGTCTAGTTAAAAGCGAGACTTTGACCGGCCATCAGTGCGTGTGACCCGCCACACCAGCCCACGCCACACATCCATCTACGTTAAAGTCGTCCTAGGGTTGCCATGTCAACCAACACCAGGGGAATCGCGGCCGGACCTGATCCGCCAGCTGCACCCGCGAGTCCGGATTCTCCGGGAGCAGGTGGGACGCGCCCTGCGAGGTGGGTGGGACTCAGTGGGAGGACTGACCCCTGAGGACATCCTCCCGGGTGACCTTGGACAGCCAAGCTCCTGCCGTGTGCAGCTCACAAGCCTGGGCACGTCGGGAAACTGGAGAGGGGGCCTCCGCCCTTCGTAGTGGGCTTGCTCTTCATCCATGTGGGGGCAAGGTGGGGTGAGGTGTGGCAGCACTGTCCTTACACCTGCCCTCTGGAGACCTCCACTCCTGGGGTAAGAACAGGTGACACCGTGCAGCGCAGCTGACCACCCCGGCACGCTGACAGCACATCCCTGGGCCTGACTCACCTCGCGGAACTGAGACTTGAACCCTGAACCGTGCCCCCCCCCACGGCCCCTCCCTGACCTCTGGGGCCACCATGCTGCTGGGAACCTGGCTGCGGCTTCCCAGTGGAACCCCACAGTGCCGTCCTCCTGCGTCTGGCTTATGTCCCTTCACACAACGTCCTCGGGGTTCATCCACGTGCCACGCAGGGCAGGCTCTCCGTTTCCTGCGGCTCCGTGGTACGTACACGCCGCATTTCCATGGTGCGTGCATCTGTCTACGGACACGCGGGGTTTCCTGGGTCTTGGCTGTCGCATCAGGGACCACAAGGTGCAGATAACTCTTTTCAACCCTGCTTTCAATTCTTCTGGCTAAATACCCAGCAGGGGGATTGTGGAGCCGGTGCCAGTTCTAGTTTTAATACTCTGACAACCTCTGCACCGCTTTGCATTCTCACCAACAGCGTGCACGCGTCCCACAGCTACCACAAAGCTAGCCTGCTTTCTCCCTACTCCTCTTCCCCTCGTCCCAGTTTCTCTTCTGCTCTTTTCTCTCATTCCTGCTCCAAGAAAGAAACCAACCTTTCTAACATTTTATATGCCTGTTAAGCTCAGTGAAATGTCCTCATAGTCGGGCTTTAAATTCACTCATCACCCCTCCACCCCCACAACAAAAAAAACTTAGTGGGAAATAACAGTGCACAGCTCTGGTGGGTGCAGTTTGGGTCTCCTGCCTGGAGACCTCTCCAGTGAGTGCAGGAAGCTTCTAGAAGTGAAATCCTTCTGAGATGCTCCTGAGAGGGCTGCCCTGGGTACGTTCTACACCTTGCTTCACCCTCAGGAACGTGGGCTCCGACTGGCTGATCTAACAGGGGCGGTATCGACTGTCCCCTAACAGCGAGGTCGACGTCGGTCCTTCCATGTTAGAAGTCAGCCCCTCCTGCCTTAAAGACGATTCCACCCCACGGCAGGACAGTTTCCACGAGCCCTGACTCCAAAGCACCGATCACCCTTCCGTAGGCGAAGCTCAAGTAAAGCAATGATTTTAACTTTGAGTCATTGCGCTGGGAAAGCAATATATGTTTTTAATGGCTATCCTAAATTGGCCAGCATTCAGCACAGCCCTTGGCACACGGCACGGGGACTGCTGGTCAGGAGGCGGGGGTGGAGCTCTGAGTCACGACACGGGCAGGGCGGTCCAAGCGGCCTCATTAGAGGCTGCAGTGCACGAAGCAAACGCAGCCGTCCTCCTTAGCAGGTCTGCTCTGGACGGCGTGCAGGCTGCCTGCCTGCCCGGGACGCACGCCTCCCGGGTGCCCTGCATTCCCGTGCAAGCACTGCCCAGAGCCCCACCGCCTGTGGCCACCCACGGTGCCAGGGGGCGCGCGAGCCGCGGAGCTACGGCCGGTGCCCAGGGGGGCACGCAGTACTGGCCACAATGCAAGCTCCGTGTCGCATGAGGGCGTTTACTCCTGGAAAGCGGGCACAAGCCCCACGTGCAGCCAAAGTAGGAAGGCACAGGTGCCAGCCACCCGACGGGCAGAGTTCTCCTCGTGCGCCTGCAGGTCAGGGGCCTTTGCTTCCACACCCTGCCACTCATTTCCCACCATCGCATCCTCTTCCGTTTCTCTGCTTTTACGTTTCTAAGAGGAAGAGCCCACAAGACAGCAAGAAGGAGAGTCAGGGATGCACAGAGACCACGGTCCGGTGAACGTGTCCCTGACCCCACGCTCTCGGCCAGGCCGCTGGTGGGGGACCCTGCATGCGGGCGGAGGGGGCTGTGGGACCCCAGAGCACCCCCAGCTGCTCACAGGTGGGGCTGGCGACCCCGGGCGAGCAAGAACCAGCAGCCGCCGAGCTGACCGAGGACGGGGCCGGGTGAGGCCCCGGGAAGGCGCTTCTGCCCTGGCGTCTAACTCGGGGGCACGGGACCACCGGCCCAGCGATGTCACCGTGTTCTCCAGTTAGTTCACGCGAGTGGAGTTTTGATGGATGGCAGCCCGTCGGACTCATTTGTAAAGAGCAGCGGTTTGGGAGATCACTCAAACGCTGACACCTTTCCGGTGGCACGCTCCTTCCGAGAGGACTTAATTGTAACGTATGGCTGCTATTATTTTAGAGCAATAACTCATTATAGGGTAGGATTTCTATACAAGCCCTAATAATTCTGTTACGTCGACCATGATTTTTCAACATTAGCTAATGAAGTGCCCCATCATTTATCAGTAAATCACATCCAGCTTGGCGCAGTAACTCTTTCATCAGAATTATGAGCGTCGGCCCCCTGGACCGGGGACAATTAACACCATCAGGCCTGGGGGTCCGGCCCCGGCTCCCGGGCCACGCCGGCTCATCCTGCCTTGCAGCGATGCCCGCTGACGACGTGATACACCGGCTCCAGCTCCCATCCGCGCCATCAGAGGCCGCGTCTGTAGGAGGCACAGGCTGAAGGAGTCGAGATGGGCTCAGGGCCGCGTCGCCCTCGCGATCCCACGGCCAGCGACCCCGTCAAGGGCGACCCCTGCTTTTTCCTGGCTCACATCTGACACTTCCCGGTGCTGCACGGCACGGATATAAGACGCTGTTTCAAATGTGTCCCCTCGCTAACCGATGCAGTGAATGCCCTCCTCAAAGACCCTGCTTGTCTCCTTGGACACAGGCACATGCGTATGTGTGTGTGTGCGGACACACGTACATCTCTCTCTGATTTTTCGTATGGAAGGTACACACTGCGTTGGACATTTGATTGGCCCGTCAAGTCTTGGGAACGGGATCCTAAGCTGCCACCTCCAGCATCCCCCACGTAACCTTGGACCGGCCGCAGCAGTGCTCGTAAAGTGTTTTCTTCACGTGTCCTATTGCTGAAGAAACCCTGTTTTCACAGAAAAGCATCGATGAGGACGCGTCTCACGAGAGGCCGACCAGGAAGTGCTGGGGTGTCATGAGCGGCCGAGGGCGAGCGCTTCTGTCCCTTCCTGCCTGCTGATTATTGGGGACCTCCTGGGACCAGGGGGCCGGGGCAGCCGGTGCCCAGAGCGGCCGGGCAGCGCCGTTGCCGTGGAAGTAGGAGAGACCCCGAGTGGCACAGGTGCAGCAGGGTCCTGCAGGCCCCCTTCCACCTTTGTAGCTGCGAGGCGGCTTCACACATAGCGTCTTCTCAGGACCCTCTGTGCTAGTGTCACCCCCAGGTCAGTTGGCGCTCACCTAAGCCGCACCCCTGTCAGGCACCTGGGGAGTCAGTTCAGCCCCACACTGACTGGTCCTGGAATCCGATGAGATGCTGGGTGGGAGCAGTGGGTGTGCATCCAGCACAGATCATTAGCCAGTATTCCAAAATCTTGTCTTCATCTCATCTAGTCGTCCGACGTTCAAACGGGCCGGGCGCAGGGACAGGGGACGCAGAGGCGGCCGCCCTGGGAGGGATCAGGTCTGGAAGGTCAGGCCATCCCGGAGCCCCGGTCACTGCAGAGGCCGAGCCCGGGGACCCCGGAGGAGGGCAGGGCTGGGTCAGCCGCCTGGGCCGCGGCGAGGCAGGCAGCGCTGCTGCGGCCACACGCAGACGGCCGCGTGGGGAGTACGCTCGCTCTCCTTCCGGAAACTTCCAGGCCTGGTCAGGGCAGGGGCTGCTCAGTGAGTGACCCTCTTCCCAGAGGATCTATTTGTAACAACCTGAAAAGGACCCTCAGTAAGTCTGCCCTTCCGCGGATGCAGCTGGTTTCCTGGCGTCCACGGCAGAGGAGACTGAGTAGCGGGAGGCGAAAGAACCATGACCTGTGACCTTCGCTGCAGTGAGTGGTGACAGACGACCGGGAGCCTCAGGCCGCGGGTGCAGTAAACATTGCTCCTACTAAGTAAACGTGTATTTGAACTAATTTAAAAGTCCCGCATCCGTGTATAGTAACCATGTGTGAATTTGGAAGAACTGAATAAATGTATGTACGTAAACTCTTATAGACGAAGAAGATCAAGACTTAAAAATTCAACTAGAACCAAACTTCCACCCGACGGTTCTCTGTTGAACGTTCTGGTCTTGCCTGAGGCCAGGGGATTGGATTCCTGCAAACAGTGCAGGGTTATTTCCTTCTTTACTTTTTAACTTAAATGTTTTTAGGGAAAATTTGTGACGAGTTGAAGATGTTTCTATAGTTAGTACCTCACCATTGAGTTTCAGCATCAATACATTGTGCCCTTCCAAGATGGAAGGAAACATGCAGGGTAACTCTTCACACGCACACACACGCGCACACACACGCGCACACACACGCACACACACACGCACACACACATGCACGTACACACTTCATATGTGCATTTGTGATTGTATTTTGCTAGTGTATGAATAATAAAATCAACATTCATCCAAATGATTTTCTCACTTATTGACATTGTGAATATCTGCTGTCCCACCACATCATATGCTTGTAAACATATCAAAAAAAAAAAAAGGATTTTCTCAATTTCTAAATTCAAAACTTGAATAAATAATTTTACATTTTAAATTACAAGTTTAGTTTTGAGATGCCCTTTTTGGGGGGCCCAGTGGACTAGATCCCTGATGGCCCAGCGTTCAGCAGCCGCTTTGCCAAGCCCACGGCCAACCCTCTTGGGGCGACGTGGCATCTCAGGGAGCGGCCATGTTTGCCCAGAGGAAGAAGCTGCGCATGACGCAGGCGGGACTCGGGCCACGGGACGCAGGCGAGATGTGACCCATGTTAGTCTTGTGACCTTTATTCCCGCCAGGAAGGCTAGCCACTGAACGGATGTCGACACTCTGTCAAATTACCGGATTTGAAAATGGCGAGTCAGAAACAGCACAGGGTTTGATCTCTCCTCTCAGAGAGACGAAAAATAACGTGGGCAAGAAAATTAAAGCCACCGAGAAAGTGACAAAGATAAAATGAAAGACACACAAAGGACAAGGGCTGTGTTTACGATTTATTCAAATGTTCGTGCAATACAAATTAAATATAATACAAGCTACTTTTCAATTATTGCAATGAACTTTCTCCCCCATAGATTCAAGCTGTTAATAAAAAGAGAAAAGATAATGGCCCCCCCACTGAACTGCCCGGTCTGCTGTCGCATGGAGCGGGGCTGCTGTCTTAGAGTCTCTTGTGATGACTTTCAAAGCCATTGTGAGTTTGAGGGCTTTTAGCTTCTAACGCAGATTCAAATGTCAATCTTTATATCACTGAAGGACAATGAGGCAGACCATGTAATTGTGTTGGCACTTATTAATTTCTAGCTCCAATGTCATAAATTATATGCTTTAATTAATACCGTGTCACCGGCATCTGTAGCTTTGAATGTCTATGGAGGTTAACAAGAATACATAATTAAAGAAAACCAGTGGATAAGCGCACGGCTGAACAGTTTATAAAATTAGGCAGGAAAGTGACTGCTTTGTCAGCATGTAAACACCATGATGCTAAAAAAAGGGCTGGGGGTGGAGGGTTTAATAAACTAGAGCAGAGAAATAGAAGCCACACAATGAGGTAATAAAAGTGAATTCACACAAAAACGAACGAACGAACGAGTGAATGAGAATACAACAAAGCGCTCTAAAACAAAATGCTCCAGAAATTGGGTGTATGTGTTGTCAGGGTCTGATTATGCCTGTCTCCCCCACACCCAAATCCATATGCTAAAACCTGATCCTCAACAGGAAAGTTCTAGAAGGTGGGGCCTTTGGCGGCGAGGGGCCAGGTCTTGCAGGTGGAACCCACCAGAATGGGATCAGTGCTTTACAAAGGAGACCCACAGGGTTCTCTCCCCTTTCCACCACAGGAAGATGAGTAAAGAAGGTTCTAGAAGTGATCCAAGAACAGGGCAGTCACCAGCATGTGACCCTGCAGCACCTTGACCTTGAACTTCCAACCTCCTTCCCTTTTCCCTTCCCCTCCCCATTCACAACGCGTGTGCTGCTGTCTTCAAGTCCTGGCCCACCCTCGTGACGCGCTCAGCGCCTGTCGCAGCCACACTCGGCCAATGGTCACAGGTGCTGTGGGAGGGCCCGAGATCACCGAGCAGAGACCCTGCATGTGCCCAAGACAGGCGTTCTGGAAGGTTCTGAAGTGAGGAGACAGAACGAACCCCGAAAACGGAGTTCGCTGGATGAACTGGGGCGAGACAAGGGCAGAAGCAGAGTGTCTCTGCCATGAAAAGGGAAGGAATAATTAAAGCATGTGGTCTGTCCATGAAGGGTTAGTGCTGAGTAAGAAGTTATCTGTCATCCATCGTCGTAGCCGTCTGTCTATGCATCTATTTATTGTCATTCTCTCTCAGACATTCGCACACATGTACACACACAGACCTACAACCCATGAGTTTCTGCTGCCAGTTTCTTACAATTAGTTTTATGAGAAGGTGAGTAATCTGCCAACTTCTTTTCCCCTTTTTGAAAACAGTGTCAGAAACGCATGGACTCCTAAGCAATATGTTATTCAGGGTTGCTGGTTCCCGATGGTGTTACAGGTTAATGAATAGAAGGTGTCCTCGTGTTCATTGCCACACCCCCCCCTGAAATCACGTGTGTGCCCGTTGTGAAGAGGACAGCACACGCACACAGAGCACGCTACCGTGGGGACGTGTGTGGCCCGTGCATGGGGCCCGGTGGCCGGAAACGCTGCTTCCTCAGGCCGCGGCTCTGGGAAGGGCTCCGGGTTGTCCTGATCACGGTGAAGGTGGTGCCCGCCAGACCCGCAGTTTCCTCTTTTCAAGTCGATGTCGATGGGAGACTCCCTCGCAAGCCCACTCTTCAGGGCCCCCGCCAAGCCCGCTCTAACCCGGCAGCACCGTGTCTGCGATTCAGTCACAGGCTTTGATTGCCGGCTGCTGTCTGTCCCGGGAGCCGCACGAAGGAGCCACTCCCGTGGCCCACGGGGCTCGCGGCGACGCGCCTCCGCTGTCCTTTCCGGAGAGGAGGGACGGATGAATTAGATGCCTCCAATTCTAACATTTACTGGAAAAGATGAATTATATTTATTCTACAACAAGTAATAATGGATAACCCATGTACAATACAAAAAAAAAAAACATCCAAGCGGGACAGCAAGTGGTGGAGATTTGCTATCTTTCAATATCCCTCTTAAGTGGTAATAGGATAACCCCTTCACATGTTGGGAGCCCATCAAGCTGCCCCTCAGCCTTGACCCTGGGGTGAGGCGGGAGAGCCGGCTCCGCACACAGCAATTCCGGGCCCGCGCCGGCCGTAATGAAGTGACCCGAAATAATATAAACCCTTGGCTGCCGTCTGATGATTTTTGTCTGGGATAAGAGTCCGGATCCCGATTCCGAGTCACAGTTCATTTCATTTTTCACTCCTGATGAGATCTCAGCTGTTATCTGATAAAATTGAACAACTATTACTGGGCCCTGCTGAGTAAAGCCCTCGACGGCTCTTAACAGAAATCCTATACACTCCACTTTGTCAGCAGTTTTGAATTCATCGTCGCAACAAGATGATAGGAATAATCTTACCAACTGAGATTGGCAGTTCATTTCAGAAATCAATATTTACAATTTACTTCTTTCAAAGTTCATTCGAGAGAAGATTCCATATTATCCCTCTCCAAATAAGCTGATCATATCTCGGTCGTCCCTGGAATGAGTTTTCCCAAAATGTGAATTTTTGGTAAAAATCAATGTCAGCATTGTGCACTTTAATCTCGCCTATGATGACAGTAAATCTTTATCTTTTTATGGGTAAACGCCAGTGGCTGCTGACACCATTTCCTCTCAGAACAAAGCTCGGTCCACGTGGACTGTGGTAGATACATGAGCCCTAATGTGGCTGGACATGTTTCACTGGGGTCATTAATCAGACACCCTGACAGCCCGGCTGCCTCAGGAGCAGGCTGGGGCCCGGCGCACGCGGTCGCGGTGGGACTCCACATGTGTAGACACGGGCGTTTGCAGTTTCTGCAGAAATCAGGCGCGGAGCGGAGCTTTCCCACGGACACGGAAGTCGTTTCCTGTGACATGGTCCATCTTTAAGCTACTCGGGGGGCGCCTTGTGCAATGGTGGTTAAAGTCCGGTAACAGGAGCTGGTTTAATGAGAACCAGGATGGAAATGGCCCAACGTAGCCATTCTGTCTACTAATGTCCGCCCTGTGCGCTGCGTTTTTGTTTGTTAAACAAACGAGCTGCCTCAATCGGGTTGAAATTCGGTGGGACACAGTCGCAAGCAACTGAAATAGGAGGTTGCCACCGGGAGAGACAATGTTATTATTTTATCTAAACGTCCATAAGTGGACAAATTAATGAATTCTGGTTCTGTTGAGCCAGTGCTCTTAGACCAGCTGAAACAGCGAACGCAAGGAACACGCACCAATTTGTGAGAACCAGGCCGGCCAGGGGCTGCGGGGTAAGACCGCAGTGAGCAGAGCGATCTCAGGAGGCAGCGTGTTTGCGCTCAGTGCGGTGCGCCGTGAATGCTGTGGAGAGCGGCAGGGAAGTGCCTGCCTTAGGTTGGGACGGATGTGTATTTCCTGGAGCTTGGGAGATTGGGTAGAAGAGTTAAAGCCCTAAGTGGCTGAATCCTTTATAAAACCCGCACGTTTTTATTACCAGGTTCAGAAGAATCAAGGCGATTGTTTCTAATGTGAAGGTGAAGCAGGAAGGAACAGGCACTCACGTGAGGGACACATGAACGCCCTGAATGACGAATTTAAATATAAACTGAATTTCAAACGAAGAGCAGTCACTCGTTCTATCTACATTAGTTGCATTGGTGTAATAAGTTAATTGCTAATGAATCCAGTTACTTAGGTATAAAAATATTAGTTTCTCTCTGCTCAGTGATATGATAGTGGTCAATACCTCTCATGCAATGTCACTTAGCCCATCAATGCGACATCACCCTTGGCAACACCTCCAAGAAAAATCACCACCTGGAAAATCTGGCTGTTAGATTTCTGGTGAAATCAGCTTCATCATTTTAAACAATCATTTCCTGTGTCTGGACAGGAGGTATATTAACTATGATAAAAACAGGACAGAATAGACTTAAATACACTTTGTCTCCTTACAGCTGGGCTTTCTAGCCATTACTGGGTCCAAATGCCAGCGGAGCCCAGCAGAACAGTAGGAACCCTGCAAAGTGCATGTTGTAACGGAAGCGTCGTTCTGTCCCTGGCTTGATGGCACAGGGAGCCCGGCCCTGCCTTCAGCATCATATTCAAGCTTGTACAACGTGGCGTAGGGCACTCGAATTTTTTTTTACATGCTGCCGAGCAAAAAAACGATGAGCTTTTCTTTTCCCCAAGGGAAGCGTGTTGGCCTAAAGCATTCTGCCTATATATGTGCGTCTGCTGAGAACAGAGAGACAAGCTGCCAGTCTGAAAATTGAAATCCATTTGGCTTTCTCGATCCTCCTAACTTCTTCTCTGGGAAGGCTCTATTTCTAATTGAAGCCTACTGTAGAGAAGCATGTATCTAATTTATAGACCGAGGCTGACCGTTTTCTCAACGTATCGATTCCTACCAGTTGTTAATAATTGCTGAGAGATAATCACAGCTCCTTCTTGCTCAGATATTTAATTTAAACAAAATTTCATGACTTTTACTTCTTTTCAAATTCATAAATGATAATGGAACATGGTCTGTGTGTGTGTGTTTAGTGTCTGGTCGGTGTGTTTAGTGTCGAAACCTTTCTTTCCCTCCCGGTTTTAGGGGGTAAGGACACGCGCTATCTTTCATCTGCAGTGAATTGTGGGAATATTGCTCTGCGCATCCTCTTTCTTCAGAACAGCCCTAGATGTGAGTCATGGCTCGGATTCAACACTGTCAAGAGATAAAAAGTCAGACTGACGAGAAGGGCGGGCGGTCCACAGCGTCTAGCGCTTTGGGCCCGGTGAGGCCCTGGCTGCTCCCAGCCGCCACTGGGACCCGCAGATGATTTCGGTCACAAGCGGCCACTATGCTTGCTGAGTGTGTGTCCAAGAGAACTTTGCCTAGAAATCCCACGCAGTCCTTGCAGAGAGCGAAATGGTGTTTTCTGTAACTACAAATGCTCCTTAGGGGCAGAAGAAAAGTCCACACCACCACCAATTCTTGAGAAAACCGAGTCCGACATAATTGCAGTGTTTTGTGTGTTTGCCTGAACCAGGTGCATCCACGTGAAAGAAAAGTCAAGACTGACATTATGTTCAAGTCACTTCCTACAGAAGCTCGGATGTGGAAGCCAACGTTGAGGGAAAGTTCTGTAAACTCTCGTTAAATGGGGAGGTACATGTTATGTAGTGAATACTCAAATTTCTGACTAGAATTAAATTACTCACCGCAAAATGCGGGGAGCACTGTCTGTGACGTTTCTGTGAACGACGGGCTCTGTGTAGGCAGATCACGTACCGAGAGACGAGCGAGGAGCTGCGCTTTCACTGCGTGGACCGCGTGGGCTTCCTCCCAGGAGACACAGGCTCCAGCTCTGTCACCTTGTAGGACCGAGCAGCTGAGAAAGTGATATTTGAAAGTCTGATGTGAGGTGTCCACACAACGTGGCTCTATCCATTTATGTGGACAGAGGAGGCAGGAGCCTGGTCAGGAGACGCTGCCTCAAGCATGGTCGGGTTAAATCTTCAGCTCTATTGATACCTGTTTACCTGTCCTGTGTCCAGATTGTTTAAGACCTTGGAGATCACGCCCTGCCTCTGTCCTCTGCTTGCGTCAGCGTGCCCCAAATGGGTCAGCGAATGTCTAATAGTTTTGGGTCTAAAGAGGGATTACAACTTACAAACTGAAACAAAAGTAAATCTCATTCGTGTTCACACAAACAAGCACATCATTTAAAAGTGAACACATTTGCCATATGTTAGAGCAATTTTTTAGTCTCCCAAGTGGTGTTTTTCTTTACTTTGCTTTGCTGTGTTGTTTGTTTTCACGTTTCCAAACCACACACAGTGGAGGGACAGGGCAAACGCCAGCTCGGGAACCGGTTCCGGTCCCAGAGCCACTCTCACGGGTCACGTTCCCGTTCACATCTTTGTGTCTTCATCTGTTACGCTCGAAGTTGGGTTCAGTGACCTTGGAGAGCTTCCCTGCGTCCAAGATGCCTGACAAATGGGGGAGATGGCCCGGCCCGTCTTCACTTCCCCACGTAGGCGGCAGAGTGCATTCATGTGTCACAGCGCCAGCAACCGCAGCCTCACAACCACTACCTTTGATTATGTGCTCTGATCTCTTACCCTAGCTTATTAAGCTGACATTATTTGCAATCTGTTGACATTTAGTATTCACAGTGTCACAGATTTACACAGGAACCCGCCACACATAGTCTTGATGAAGGGAAGTACATACTGTGTTGATTACAGCCCATCCAAGACTGAAAATATGAATCATCTCACACCCTCCCACACGCATGTGCAAAACGATAATGCCCTCAGCTTCTTCTGTGCAGTCAGATGGTTTCGACAAGGATCTCGCTACAATCGGGCCAAAAAGTGCTCTGTGGGGAAACAGCCCTCAGAGGCTGGCGTGTCGACGGCACCTGCGGGAAGCCCCGTGGGGAGGAAGCGCCGTGTGCGCCGTGGGGACGAGGGGGAGCAGCTTAAACTGCCTGTCCCGGGAAAGACTAGCGCATGCGGAACCCGGACGGAACACGCCTGCTGGACAGTTCTCATGCCTCTGTGTGACACAGTGACAAGCCAGAGGCCAGTGTTAGAAAAGGAAAAGCAGGAGATTTAAGGTAAGAAACGCAACAGCAAACACAGTGAGCAGAGGGGCGTTCGCCCTTTTAAAAATCACAGTAACATGTTTGGTGCTCTGAGGACAACTCTGCGTGACAGGATGATTTTAATGTGAACGAAAGGGCCCGGGTGCAAGTACCAAGGCCTTTTCCTCTCAGGTCCGCGCACGCGGACGCTATTCGGGGGTGACCTTGAACCTCAGGTCGCGCGCCAAAGCCCTCGGAACCTGCGTTGTCTCCGTTTTACCACGACGAGGTCAGATTAGGTTGTGAGAGCAGAACGGAATGTGCTTTTCGTCACCAGCAGGGTCCTGAGGACAATGAGGTAGAGAACGACGGGGAAAGGTCAGGCCTGCCATTCACGAAATGTCCAGAAGGGAAATTTTGATTATTATTATTTTTTTAAATGAAAGGTAATTTGATCCGTCAGGGCTGCATGTTACATTAGAAGATGCCCCATTTTGTCCCCATAGAAACACAATGGTGCTTCCAGGAACAATGTCCAAAAAACCCTCGGGTCTTGGTGAATATATTGATTTCATCTGGGCTCGTGCACGTGCAACAATGAAGCCGGCTCATCAGGGTCCATGGGCGGAAATGCCACCCTGGCCCCCTGAGACATATCAATGACCCTATTTTTACTTTTGTGCGTTTCCTTTATTTATATTCGCAGCCCCCAACGCGGCCTCAACAAAGGAACTTCTCCAGATCTTTAGGGGCTGTCAGTCAACATGCTGGTCTGGCTGGAAACCTGAGAAGATTATTGTTTATGAGGCAAAGAACAGAGGACACTCAGACCCAGGAGATCCCGAGGGACCTATTAAAAGTAAACACAACAAATTGAAAAAGAAAAAGCCGGCTTGACCAAATGCCACTTCTTACTGTGCCGCTCGTCTGAATGTTACACTTAGCCATCGGGGTGTCCTCCCCCCAAAGCAACCAGGGGTCTCCATGTAGACCCCCAAATGACCCAACTGAGAACATCAGCGAGTCCACCACTTTCAAGACTGATGGTCGGAGGCACTGCAGCCGTCACTCTGACCCAGGAGCCGGAGAACGTGGCCAAGTCCACCGACTGGTCCGGTGCGCTTGGAAGATGAATTAAATGGCTGGAGCTTCAGCGTCCTCGTGTGGGCAAGAGGCCTGCAGGGCAAGTTGTCTTCTAAGAAGCACCCGCTGCTTAGGGTTCTAGGAATCCATTCACTTAACTGAATTTAATATATGTAATTCAAACAATCATTTGAATGGTTCTGTGTGGAAATGGATTTAAATGTCTTTATGTTTTGCAACCAAAATTTGGAATTTGACATGAGCTCTAACTTTATATAATCATAGCCTCACTTCCTTCCATGCAAGTGGGCACATGACCTGTGTCCGTCATACACGCCGCACCGATTCCTGAGCCACAGTGTTGTTGTGCTGAGCGACATCTTCAATCAGAGTGAAAACACAACCTATTGAAGTCGATTATAAAACTGGCACACAATGATGGCCGGATTCTCTGAGATACGTCTATTTTCTTAAACAACATTATTCTTTTTTCATGTTTTTAAACAGTGGTATGAAATACGACAGGGGCTTATGTGTTTACACAAGTAAAATGTGGTTATTGTGCTCATTGGCAAACTCTCTAATCCCTCAAGCACTGCGGTCCAGCGTGTGTTGATAACCTTGCACTGTTTTTTTTTCCTTTAAGTTGTTGAAAGTTATCAACCTTAATCTGTAAATACTTTTATGACATTTTTATTTTCATTTTCTTCCATATTGACCCTAAACATTTTAAGAGGTCAGACACTTTAGATTTGACATTGATTTTTGGTTCAATCCCTTCTGTCACACTCGTAATGACCCCTTCTTTCCTCCGGTCTGATCTGGCTTTATCCTGGCTACTTCTTTTACCTAGGACGCCCTATCTGTCTAGAGTAGGGTGACCAGATGTTAACATTGGTAAAGCGGGGCACCACTGACCGGGGGGGAGGGGGTTCTTGATGAAAAATTGGGTCTATCTCCCGCCGTTCCCTAGCTTGTCGTGCATTCTTTCCAAACATTGGGACTTTTTTAAAATGACGCGGGACAAATTGTTAAAAATCGGGACTGTCCCGCCAAAAGCAAGACGTCTGGTCACCCTAGTCTAGAGGACACATGGTAGTGGTGGTTCTCTGCTGCGTGTAAAAAACGGCCACAGGGGCGTAAAGCTCCGTAGATAGACGAGGGTCCGGCAGGGAACAAGGAAAAAGAAAACAGTAAAAGCCCACGGACTCAGCAAGATGTCTTAGTGGATGTTTTCTGTAAATGACTTGTGTTCTCAGCTACGAGCGTCGTCCTCGTTTGTGATCCTCAGCGCATGACCCTCCACGTCACAGGTGCTTCCATCACCTTCTCGTTTGGTGGTGGCAGCTGAGGGCAGGAGGATTGGTGTCTCCTGACGTAGAGGATTTAGCCCTGAAATAGCCAGTCCTTGACGGGGACTGACTTTCTAAGGTCCCCCACAGCGTGGGGGAGGTCAGTTGATGGAATCGGAACGAATTAGCCGTCTGAAGAGGACGCGGCAGGACAGACGACTCATGGGATCTCCAGGAGGTTCCCGAAACACCCCAAGCCTCACCTGAATTGTCACCCAGACGGGCCGAGAGTTCGTACGCCTCAGGCTCCTGGAGACGATTCAGGGCCACGGGAAGCCCTCAGCCCACACTCCAGTGCTCCCACTTAGATCGACAGGGCCTTGAATGCGCCACCTTGCAAACTGATCTTAGCTGAGGGAGCATCGGGACAGAATGAAGACTCGCCTGTGTTGTTCAGCCTTGTGTGGAGAGCCACCGTGTAAACAGTGAGGCCACCCTGCCCAGCTCCCTGTCAGCAGGTGACGGTTAGCAGCAGGAAGTGGAGACAGGGAAGCGGCTGCTCTTCCTTCCGATGGCGAGCTCCCGGATCCTCCCCCGTGGACGCACCACAACGCATTTCACAGGGAGAACAGGAGGCCCGACGCCCAGTGGAAAGCACACGGCTCCGTCACAGCGAACAGTTGCCCCCTAATGGAGCCGGTTCTACTCACTCGTCAGTCAGTAGTAAATGGCTAGAGGTTTCTGAGTTGACTCAGGTGGGGAGACGTCCCTTCGTATTTTTGTTTTGTTCACTAAAAGTCAAGCAGGAAAGATGGGAATCGGTCACACGTGCGCCTGAGGCTGGAGCGAAGGCCGCGGAATGAGAGAGAATAAACGCGGATTCTAGGCTGCCGGGGACGGGAGCGGACGCGGGGGACAGGTCCTGACCTGCGTTGCACTGAAGGCCTGTTTGGTTTGTTGTGGTTTCCCCGCTTCTTATTTTCTTCTCTTTTCAGGATATCGCGGAAGGGATCGCAGCGGGAAATTACTTGTGCTTGTCAGTTGATTGTGTGGGGAAGAGACCGGTGGGGCTGAGGGCTGGAGATCTCTATCCAGGGCTGGGCAGATTGAAAGGCAGTGCGATGGAACGGCCGCACACTCGCTCCCCTGACCTCCCCCCCGACCTTGACCTCCAGCCTGGCCGCCCTCCCAGGGAGAGGGAGATAAGGCTCAGGACGCGGTTTGTGGAGATGCAGCCCAGCCTGGACCACCTCACCCACTGCACACGGGTACCCCTCCATGCGCAGGGACGCGGTGCGTGCTTAGGGGAGCCCCAGCATTGAGGCCGGCGTGCGCCCTGCCTGCGTTCTGTTTTGCTTTGTGATTAGATCATGCTCCTCTCTCCAGGGACCCAGAAAAGCTCGCCTTGAAATAAAGGGAACAGGCAAGCGGCAGACGCTGTTCTCACCAAGTAAAATTCACGAAACTGAAAGCGGGTGGCCCTTTGTCTGCTGCCTGGGGGGATCCGGGGGCCAGCTCAGCTCTGGGATGCTCCTGATAACACTTCTTGGCCTTCAGTCCAAATCAAGCCAGTGCGACTGATTCCTAAAGATAGATTCCCAGGCGCTACCGGATCAGAATTTAGCATTGCTGATCGTAAATTCAGTGTGTCTGTGGCTGTGCAGAAGATTTGTGTTCTTCTGCCAGGTCGTATCTAAACACCCACCACAGTATCGCACGCTTCGATAAGTATGATCTACACCAGGGGTGGCCCATCGTGTGGCTTCCCTGGGCCACATGGGAAGAAGAAAAATTGTCTTGGGCCACATATAAATTCCCACTAATGATAACTGATCAGCTAAAAAAAATCACAAAAAAAGTCTCATCATGTTTTAACAAAGTTTATGAGTTTGTGTTGGGCTGCACACCGTCTATGGGCTACAGGTTGGACAAGCTTGATTTACATGAACACATACGCAGTCAGCTCACTTCACAGTAATAACCAATTACTTAGTCCCATCATGTCACGCTGAGACATTCCCCACCCACGTGTGATATCTGCACTGCTAATGAGCCGACAATTCCTGGAAGTGTACGGAGAGGCAAACTGTGCTCCGGAGGCAGCACCTTGGACTTGAGAGGTGGGAACGCAAGGCCCTTCCTGTAGACACATCACTGTGGGATCGGGTCACCGACGTGGGACGTCCTGGGCCGGCCGGGGAACTCCCTACAAAGAACGCCTCGCTCACCCAAACGACAGCAGCGCTGCGCTGCACACCCACTGTGCGCACACGGTCCCCTGCGGCACGACACGGTGCGCCCTGGCGATCCTGCCATGACCCACCCATGCAGGGTCCCCCGTAGGGTCTCGGGACTGCTTTTCAGGGCATGAACGTCTCCAGGAACATCAATGTCTGCGCAGGACCCATGAGCACAGCGGAGGAAACACTTCTTTCGTTGTATTCTTTGAGCTCGGGTCCCCTCCAAGAATGGCTCGTTCATAGACTTCTCAGGGAATGAAGGGAAATGGGAGCCTCAGCCGTGGACCTCAGGTGGGTGCATCGCAGCACCGGGAACCGGCGGAGCTGAGCACGGTTCATGGTGGGGACCATGCTGTCCTGCGGCCACCGTGGCAACAGACTTCAGAGGGTCCCTGCCGCCAGTACCTCTGTCACCTGACTCCACAGGAGACGCTGCCCACCACCCAGGTCCTGCTCATAGCTGCTCATGCCGTCCCTGCTCGGTCTTGCCGGTCCTCATGGACTTGCCAGTTCATGGCCGCTCATGCACTACTGACGCCTCATTGCCACCTGTGTCCCACGTTCAAACCCTTAAGACACAGACACGAGGTTGACCGGTCGCCGTCCCCCGTCTGTGCACAGCCTCCCTCTGGGCCAGCCCAGTGCCTCCCACGCGCGTACAGGGCCCCGGCCTGGGCCCGGGTGTGGAGGGAGGTCAATGATGAAAGACCGGCTTCCGGGGCTCGTCGCTGACCCGGAGTCGAGTGCGGGCCTGCAGGACATAATCCCGCAGATGAATAATTGATCACTACACGCCTCTTGTACGAGAAGGTCTTTCAACACAGGAATGAGAAAAATTTCAGCTTGCTTGCCAATTTATCTCCACCTCGCTGGAAAAATCCCTCTCCAAAAACGAGGCCAAAATTCTAAGAAATGTATTAGAAAGTTTAGGCCGGCAGTATGTTATATAAAACAGATCATCATAATAAAGATGTGTTTATTTCATAAGTGTCAGGTTGCTTTAATATGAGAAAACACACTAATGTCATTCACTGATCAATGGATTGTAACAGAAAAAGCTTAACTGGTCTCCACAACATTAATCTCAGGAATAAAGAAAAAAAATTATGAAACTCACATCCATTTATGTAAAAAACAAAAACAAACACTTAGCAAACTAGAAATATAATAAAAATTAAATGAACTGGCAGAGGGTTTTAAAGTTTACAATCAATAAAAAACACATTATTAAAAGTATAATAATTCTTCTAGAATCAGACATAACAAAATAAAGCCAACTATCAAGACTTTATTCAAAATTTGCAGAAGGTCTTTTCAATGCAATAGATAAGAAAATATATACAATAGCAATAATTGGAAAAGAAATAAATTTATTGCTACTTACACGGTGAAACCAAAGGTTTTATGGATACTTGTTAAAGCCAGTCAGATACCTTAACAATGACTACAGAGTAATAAGATACCTAAGAATAAACATAACAAAACACTTACAATACCCTTACACAGCAACCTATTGAAATTGAGGAGGATTTAAAAAGAAAAATAAAGGAAGAGACCTACTTTAGGAAAAAAAAAATCATCATTATAAAGAACTTATTTTTCCTTAGATTTATTTATAGAATCAGTGCAATTCAGATAAAATTGTTGATGATTGAGGATTGAAACTTAACAAGCAAATCCTAAAATTTATGTGTATTAGTAAAAGGAAGATATTAAAAATATTCATTTTAAAAATGCACAATAATACTATCAGGAAAAGGAGAGTCTAGCAAATACAATGTGATGAGAAAATTGGTTAAATATATAGGAAAAAAATAAGATTGGATACCTAAAGCAAAAATCAGTTCCACATGGAATACATATTCAAATGTGAAAGATAAACTCTAATCCTTTTAGACAAAACCTTTATGACCAATTGCTGGGGAGGAGTTCTTGAATCATGAGAACTCAAATGCAAATAAGAAGGATGCGATTACCTAATAAAACGAGCTGATCAGCAAAGTGGGAAAGACAAGCCACAAACGACAGGAAGATATTTGCTACATATGGACTAGAAAAGGGATTTGATTCCAGAATTGGTACAGAACTCCTATGCATCAATAAGAAATTTGAGAAATGCAGCTGGAAAGTGGGCAAAAATGCAAACAGGCAACTCTCTCGGGAGCGAACCCAAATGGCCGTTAAGCATCGGCAAGAGCTGCATCTCTTGCAGGAACCAGCAACTGGAAAGATGCGAAACCGCTTCACGCCTGCCCCCAGATGACGTGTTCATGTCTGAACGCAGCAAGAGCCCGTGGGAAACTCACACTGCTGGTGGTGTGTAAATGCTGCACAGACGCGTGAGGAAGCCACACCCGTTTTCCACCAAACCTGAGCAGACACCTGTCCTTGAGTTCAGACCCTTGAGAGGCGGTGGCACACGTCCCTCAGGGCACATGCTCGAGCCGCCCTCTTGTGACGTAGAAGCCTACAAACACTGGAGGTGCTCAGCTGTGTCAGGACGGATTGCGACTCACAGATTCCTAGCGAGCAGCGCCACACCCACAATGCACAGCGGCCGGGATGGTTCCCACGCGTGCACACTGACAAGCCCAAGGGCAACACTGAGCAGAAAGGAAAGCCGCACGCCTGGGGGGAAGACCTATGTTCTGATTCTATTTACACAGAGGTTTAAAAACAGCGAACTCGGGGAAGCCGGGAGGGCTCAGTGGGTTAGGCGCTCACTTTGCAGCCCCGGGGACCGAGGATCAAATCCCGGCCCTGGCCCGTGAGGACCCATATGCTGACCTGGGGAGCGCCCCCAGTTCAGTTCTCACTGGGGCGAGACCCCGGCCCAGTCCCTGCCCTGTGCAGCCCCACCCACCTGTGGAATGAAACTATGTGGAAAAACCAATGATGTGCAACTATGGAGACTGTCCTGGGCCCTCCCCCTTCTCTCTGTCTCTGTATCTCTCTCTCTCTCTCTCTGTCAAAAACAATAAATAAATCTTTAAAAAAAACAAAACAGCGAACTTTCCTGAAGGGAGGGAGGAAGGAACCATAAAAATATGAAATATTCCAACAAGAAATTCCAGCTGATGGCTTTCTGGAGGGCAGGGGGAAGGAAAGAGAAGAAACGGGGCACAGAAGCACCCCAAAGGCCAGGATGGCTCTGTTGCTGGGCACGGGGTGGCGTGCTTACGCGTTCAGCTGCTGACTCCCGTTGTTTCGAAGGGCTGTCAAACCCCCGTGAGAATTTCACTGTCCTTTTCTGTAAGACGTGTGTGCTCGAAGCCGCTCCCGTCTTACACAGCGTGCCCCTGCACACAGTCACGGATTGTGAAACGATCCGTAAGGCAGCCCTCCCGGCCGACCTTGCCCGTTCCGACACCAGTCCCATCGGTTCTGCCTCCGGAGCCTCCGAACTGGCAGCCCCAGGCGGCACCCACACTCGGGCTGCCCAGGGGCCTTCCTGCCCCTCGCCCCGCGGCTCTGCGGCCCGAGCGACCCTCCACGCCCCACACATCGGTGCCAGCCCCACACCACGCAGCAGCGCCCTGTGTCTCAAACGCCGTCACCGTCCAGAAGACAGGCGGCCTGGGTGGTGCCCCTTGGCTGCCCCAGGGCCGGCTCCAGTCCTCGGGCTCACGCATCGCGCCCGCCCAGGCCTGTGTTCCGTGCTCTAAGAGCCCCGACCTCAGTCTCGTATCCTGTGCGGCTCTCTGTCTTTGCTTAGCTAATTGGGGCTCATTATTTCGGGCTCAGATTGTACATCACTTCTGCCAGAGCGCCTTTTCTTAATCTCCAATGTAATTTAGATCAGCCTGATATAAAGTCTTTATAGAGTCCCATACGTGTTCCCCGGCACCCCCTTGACAACTGTAATTACCCGTTAGATTGCAGTTCCCATTAGACGCTGACCCCATCTCTCACCTGGACGAGCACCCTCATCTTCCGGGTGGACTCCCGCTCCACCGCGGTCTCCCTCCAGCGCAGTCGACCGGGCAGCTGGTTGTCCCCACGCCGGTAAGAAGGTCAAACTCCTCGCGTGAGGGTGCCTTCCCCTCGCACGTGAGACACAGCCCCGAATCTTCAGCATCGCGCTGTCTACGCAAACTCACGCTTGATCACCAAGTTCAAGGGGTCCTGATGCCTCTAAATGCACCTCAGGACCTTTGACACGTGTCTTCACCTTAGGGACAGCCACTCATTTCAACGCTGTGCTGACGGATCTGCTCCGAGAGGACTTGTCCACTTTGTCTTCGCTTATTTGAACGCTCATTCTGAAATCGGTTCTACGTGATGGAGAGCAAGCTCCCTGAGGTCCCAGGTCACATCCATGGTGTCTGCCTCTGTCTCCACCGCCCCCAACAACGCCGAGAACAAAGCGGGGAGTGGTATTATTATTTTTTTAAGGCATGTGAGTTGAGGAAATAGAGGTGGGGGTGCACACAGTCACACCAGGGAACTGCGTGGGGCTCAGCTACGCTTCCGGGTGGGACAGTATTGGAAGGGCGCCGTGAGGCCCACGGCCCGGCGAAGCCAGGTCAACAGCACAACCTCATCCGTGCTTCCCTCCCTCGCTGCCACTCTGGGCTGTAGAAGTGACACTTTAGTCAAATGCACTTGGTGGTTTTGTGTCACACATGAGACGCATAAAGGCACAGGAGTCCGGGCACCAGGTTGGAGGCTGTTGTGAACGTTCCCATGGGAACGGGCAGGAAATCTAGCACTGATTTTGTTAGAAATGGAAAAGGAAAAAGGCAGAAAGACAATAAAGAAAAAAGCAATGAATGTGGTGACTCGATGTGGGTGAGGAAATAAGGGGGAAAAGAGAACAGAACTTCCTAACCCAGCAGGACAAGAGAACTGTTTTCATCGAGAACTGCAGAGGTGGAGCTGCTTTGGGGTGGAATGGGCTGAATTTCTGAATGGAGATGCGGAAGTCACGTGACTGTGGGGCATGCCCACCGCTGCGACACGGGTCATTCCAGCGTGCTTGTGACCTTCCCAGAGTGAGAGTCAGGGGCTAGTTGAGAAAACAGTAAATCAGAGGATTGTTGTTTATTTTCCACAGAAATCAAGACTTGCAGGATCAATTCCATGAAGCGCAGTCTGCAGTTGCTGCTCCTGGTGTAGGAAAGGCTGACTGGCTGTGTGAGGACGCGTAAGCGAGCCTCTATATTCAAGTCTGTACGGCTTGAATACGCAGAGTAAGTGACAGTTTCTGAAAACCGGGAGTCACGGCGTGAACGCACGGGAAGACAGGAGAAGCGGGCTCAGACCTGGCAAGTGTGCCGGACCGACTGGCCGCGGCGGGGTTAGAACGTGGCCTCAAGCACACGAATCTCCCTCTACGACAGACCCCACTACTTCAGGCAATTTAAGTCGGTCACTGTTCTATGGCATAAATATTTTTAAGACGCTGGTACTTGTGTTACCAAATTCCTCTTCAGAGAGGTTGCGGAGCAGCGATTAAATTCCCACCAGGAGCGCCCGACTGTTCTCGTCCTTGGCACGTTGGTAGCCGCCTGCTTTGCTGAATATATATACGTATATGTTTCTTAATTTTAGGAAATAAAAAAATACAAAGAAAACCCTCAATTTTTCTTTAAGCATACTGGCAAAAATTACTTTCTGAACCTTTTTAAAACATCTCATTTTTACATATGTTTTAGTTTTCTACAAATGACTTTTTAACAGCTGTGTAATAGTTCACCATAATTATAGTAAAAAAGAAAAACACCGAATTAGACATTTAGATGACCCAGAGGTTTTATTTTTTAAATAAAGGTTTGATTTAATATATATTTTGTTATCTGTATGTTTTAACGATCTCTGATGCTGTCCCTAAGCTGAATTTCTCACAGTGAAGTTCTTCTGGAAAGGATTCATATTTTCCAAATTTACGACATTCACCGACTTCTCTGCACAGTGTTAGCTAGCACGTCACCAACGAGCAGTGAGTGCACTCGCTCCGGGCGTGGGCATCAGGGCGCCGTACGCTCCGGGATGCCGGAACGACGCTGACCGTTTCCTCCTGGTCCATGTGCGTATTTACATAATTCCATGCATCACTGTGTTTACATCTAGAAAATGACGCCAGTGCAACAGCCGCTGTGCCACTCAGTGCTTGTGGCCTCAGCAGCTCATGTATAAGGTGCTGGAAACAAGATCGAAAACACATTTATTCAATGAATGCTTTTTAAATGGACATGCTTGACTATCTATAAAAAATTCTCAAAATATAACATGCCGTTTCTTAACATTTACATTACTTAGAAATTACAACTAATAGGCAATAAAAATTGTATGATATATTGTCTTTCACTGTTTTTTATTTTGATACTAATGCTCCAAAAAGGTAGACAGAGCAATAGAGAAAAAAGAGACTTGACGTAGCCTAGAGACCAAGTTCCAGAAGAGTGGTGGTCAGCGTCCCTTCTTATCTAAACAGTCCGGAAAACATTCAAGACGGGTTTGTGATAATGTTTTTCCCAGGGATAGTTCTTTCAGAGCAGTTTCATCAACTAACAGATTTTTATTTCAAAATAAGGATGATAAAATTTTAATAATACATGTGTACACACTCACAATCGTACACACATACGTGTACATACTACACAACTGCAGTCGTACTCTCCCAAAAATACACCGGGTCACCCTTCATGAATTAAGTGTTGCAGAAGTCTGCCACACGTCCACAGCCCATGGCTTAGGGTGGGCCACTCCTTTATACGGCTTCTGCGTGTATTGATCTCAAAGGACATGTTCAGAGAATCAATGTGAACACCCCCAAGTCTTTTTACGAACCGAGGGGAGAGGGAAGTGATAGGGGTGAAATTACTCCCACGCAGTGTCATGCAGAAGGGACTAGTTCCGTGGCTGGTGGCGTCTAGGTCCCACGGAGACCGCTCTTAGATCTGAGGGTCGAGTGCTGAAGGCCTGAGTTAGTGTCATAAAAAGAAGAAAATACATGGAGCTCAGGAAGAACGGTGGGCACACCAGAGTCTCTTATAAGGAATAAGCCAAGTTAAGGGAAACGTGTTGGCGATGAAGCCAGCAGCCTAGGAGAACCGGGGCCCCTCAGGCTCTGCCCCACGGAACTTCTCGGGGATGCCCTGCGTCTATGCAACCGTGCCGAACACTTGCACACGTTCTCTGAGTCGGCCTCTCCACCTAAAGGTACGGACGTCGGCTGCTCTTTCTGCTCCTCGTCATGCTTCCTGGGGAAGAAGGTCACCCATAGGCCCAGGGGACCCAGGCTGCAGCTCCGCTTCCGATGCATAACAGTCCTGTAAACTTCCAGCTGCCCAGACGTTCCGAGTCCTCACGTCGATTCCTTCCCAAGAGGAACCATTGATCCTTTTCCATTAGAGCATATTTCAAAAACTCATCCAGAAATGTCCAGGATCCATATGTGTCAATTCCCGGGGGGTTCCCATGTGGAGAGGGGGACATTGATTTTTACTTTTTAGAAAGGATTTGCTCTTTAAATGAGCCTTTTGGGAAGTGGAATTTGATTCCATAAGGTTGACGTAATGAGCTATAGGGACAGCCAACAACTATGCTGGCCACGCCGTACAAAGCAAGCTGCGGCCCCCACGGTAGCCCCCCCAACTGCTCCATCTCCCCCAAGAAAGGAACTGGACAAAAGTGAGGCTCTTCCCAGGTCTTCATGAGGTAGAAATGTATCCCAGCAACTCAGCAGTAGTGTTAAAACACTGCCTTCCTGCCTCCTCCCGGCACTGCCGATCCGTCTTGTCTTCGTGCAAGTTCAGGGCACACCGTGTGATCCCACTTTGTACGGTTATTGCTGCCTTGTCCTTTCCCTCTGCCCTCCACCCCGGAACATAAGCGTGTGACGTCTCCCTTAATGTGTCCCAAGACTGTAGCGTTGCTTTGCACGTGGCAGGTGCTCAATAATCACTAAATGAAGACATAAATGAAGAAAGAAGCCTGGACTCATTGCAACGTTGGCTATATACTTTTCTTCTTTCCCAGTGAAAGTCTTCCAGTCTCCCACAAGGAAAAATCGCTAACCCCACGATGCCCACGCGGGAGCACGCCACACTGGAGGGAGACGTGGGCTGCACATGGGCCACCCCGCTGACTTGAAACGGTAATGGCATTACAAAAAGTCAGCCAGCTCAGTCCCCCCCGGCCGGGTCTGGCTGAGTTTCCCACAGGAGTAAGACCATTGCTTTGCACTATTTGGTTGATGGAATCTCAATGAAAAGAGCAAATAATTTCTCCATAACCTTCTTCCCATAGACACATACAATCAAAATACTTTTCTGTATCGATGACTTTGAAAGCTAAACCAAATGCTATCCAAAGCGCACCCCTCATCGGCCACATGAATTTATTAGCAGAGCGCAGAAAGCGACTTCCATTTCTCAGCTGCAGGTTGGCAGGAAGGTTTTGTCCTGGCCCGGATCCCAGCTCCGGAAGGTTCCCAAGTCATTTTCTGGAAGGGTGTTGGGAACAGCGTCTCACAAACAGCCACCCAGCTGGTTCTCACACGTGGCCTGGGCTGAAACCACTGGACCGGAAAATGCCACAGACGGAAGCGCACAGACAGGACGAGCCTCCCAGCTCCCTGACCCTTGTCATCACTGGAACTTCATGTGAACTCACTTCACGAGCCCACTCGCCGTGCTGTGCACACTCACACAAGGCACTTGATAGGGAATGGCTGGTGACGCCGTACAAAGATTCGCTTCATTTGCTATAGTACAAAGGCATTTCCACCACAAGCTCTAGTAGCAGGCACCTGGTAATCAGCGCCCGCTCTTCGCAGCGCTAAGAATGTGCCGCGCTGGGCATGATGGTGGTTCAATGCCAGGGCAGTGGAGTTAAAGCTGTAAGAATGGGGAGGCCGGGATGGCTCAGTGGGTTAAGCGCTCACTTTGCAGCGCTGGGGACCGAGGATCGAATCCCGGCCCCGGCCCGTGCGGACCCATATGCTGAGCTGGGAGCTCCCCCAGTTCAGTTCTCTCTCTGTCTCTGTATCTCTCTCTCTCTCTCTCTCTCTCTCTCTGTCAAAAATAAAAATAAATAAATAAAATATATATTGAAAAACAAAAACAAACCAAAACAAAAAAAAGCTGTAAGAACCAGGGACAGATGGGGGGGGGGGCCGGACAGGACTCAGCAGGACAAGACAGACACAGTCCAAGTCCAAGGCCCCAGAATGACAGGAGGAAGACACCCAGAAAGCCCTGCCAGCAGCGTCACGTCGGGTGGGAGCAGGGAGGGCACAGCGTGGTAAGACAGCATGATTCTGACAGCACCAGCCGTTCAGAGAAGCACCGGGATTGTTTTCAACTCTTTGGAGTTCTTTAGGGCGAAATGTTGTCCTAAGCTGGAGCCAGGAAGTTTGGGTTCTGGTTGCAGATGAGGCTGAATGGGCTACTGAGGAGGAGTTGATCCTGAAAAGCTGAGGTGGAGACAGGAGAGGTAGGAGTTGCCATGAGTTATAGTTAAAATATGACTTCATTTACATATATGACTGATTGCCACACAACTTCCCAGGGACCTACTGACAGCAATGAAACCCAAAGGACATTAGGGTCCCTTCCTGTCCTCTTGTCCTCCCCTCACACTCCCTTCAGTCATTGAAATGTCTATTTCCTTCACGCTGTCAATGATAACATTCATATCCTCGTTTTTAATGTTCTTATTTTATAATTAAGCCTTTCTGTTCTTTGTATGTGTGTGCATTGAAAACCAAAAGAGTATTTATTTTATGACTTTGTATCTACTGCTCATTATACTACCAAGTTGTAGGCCATCAAGAAACATCATCAAAAGTAAATGAATGAAGACATAGTCAACACTAAGAAGTAACTCATGAGTTTCCGTTTCCTGAAAGATGGAGAAGTACTTTCCCGGCTCCCCTGCTACAGACAACTGAACAGCACAGACATTACATACAAAACAGACGTTAAGACATAGGAGAGAGGAGGGTCAGTGGGCTCCAGACCAAAGACCAAGGGAGATGATGCTGCAGGGAGTCGCCTGCCTTATGGGCTGTTTCTGTGTCATATGTCCACGCTGGTTGGTCAACAAGTTATCGCCTGGAAATACCGAAAACAAGAAGGAAGGAAGGAAGGAGGAAAGAAAGGAAGAAAGGAAGGAAGGAAGGAAGGAAGGAAGAGATATAGATAGATGATGATAGATAATAGATGAGATAGATAGATGATAGACAATAGATGATAGATAATAGATAGATGAGATAGATGATTGATAGATGATAGATAGATAGATAGATAGATGATAGACAGACAGACAGACAGACAGATAGATGATAGATAGATGTAAAAGGCCCAACTATAGCCGACTGTCTCTGGCCAAATGACCAGGAAAGAGGCGTCTAGAAGGGCAGAAACTGTTTGGCCTGTAGCTGTTCTGCTGCAGCCAACACCACAGGAAAACTGAGTCCCACCCCTACTCCTTCAACGTCCAGGGGGACCCAGATATCCACCTGTTGGCCTGTAAGAAGTGCCCCAACTGCCTTGCAGGGTGTTGTCAGAGAGGGTCAAGAGCAGAGAGATGGCTGCCATCCCTGCCAGGTGGTGGCAAACCCTACTTGTGGGGTCAGGACAACCAGAGAGTGTGAAGTTCACCTCTAACTGGTGTCATAAATTTGACAACTTGGAGGATGTGGACCCATTCTGAAAAAATACATGCTACAGCCATTCACCTAACATGAAGCAGACCATTTGAGAAGTGCTGTAACTACAAAGGAAAATGAATTTATAGTTCACAAGCTCCCAAAAGAGAAATTTCCAGACCAAGATGATTTCCCAAGAGAATTTTCACACCAATTCTAGTCATTCTCTTAAAAAAAAAAAAATGATAATGATAGAAGAAGCAAGAAAAGTCAAATTCATTTTATGAAGCTAGTATGAAAAAAAAAAGACAAAATACTACAATACTCATGACTACAGATGCAAAAAATCCTTAACAAAATACTATCGAATAGAATCCAGCTACACATTATGAAAATTATATACCATGAGCATGAGGTTTACTGAAGTGACACAAGGTAGGTTATATGTTTGAAAATCAATCATGGTAACCCACCACACTAATGAGATAAGGAAGAAAAGTATCATGAAAATATCAATTGAAAAAGAAAAAGCATGTGACACAGTCTAACACCTATGCATGATAAAACTCTTCGGAAAATATGGGAATAGATGGGTACTTTGTGAAGTTGATAAATAGTACTCACAGAAAACCAACAGCTCACATTATATAGAACAGGAAGGCCTGAAAGCTTTCTCTGTAAGATTGGGAACAAAGTGCGGTTTGCTTCCACCACTCTAGTTCAACATAGAGCTGCAAGTCCTATCCAATGAGGTATGTGTAAGAAGAAATAAAATGTATAGAGATTAGAAAGGAAGAAAGTAACTTCCAATTTGCAGGTGACATGATTGTCTACATAGAAGTAAACATTCCTAGTAAGAATAAGTGAGCTCAGCAAGGTCACAAGGTAAACACACAAAATAAAGTCTGTTTCTACACAGTATTGAAGAATGTGTGAAAACCAAAATTTAAAGTAAAATGCATTTACGATCCCTCAGAAAGATATGTAGGTGTGAATCTAACCAACATGCATGGTCTTCTCCACTCAGAACTGGGTCTAAAACAGGCCCGTAGTCTCATCATTACTTTGAGAGTATCTGGGAGCCACAATGTTTCCCACACTCTTATGTCTGCTGAACACTGGCCCGGCGTGTGCCCTGGACGCCCCTCGGGAGCCCTCCCAGGGGAATGGGGTCTGGGGGTCTCTCTGGTGCTCACCTCAGGAATCACTTTTCTTAAGCGAGGCCCCTGCATTGTGTCAATTCTTACGGATTTCCAGCTGAAACTGTGCCCAGGGCTGACTCTCGAGTTTGGTGCCGTGTCGTGACCTCAGGAAAAGGGAACATGGGACGTCACCCTGCTGACAAGGGCCTGGCCTCTCCACTAACCAGGGCTCCACAGCCCACAGGTCTTAGGAACAGCCACGTGATTATCAGAATAAAGAGGGTGCCATTAGGCTTGATTTGCTGTGAAAAATTATCTCAGAAAAGGAAAACAGCAGTTCTTCGGGCAGCCAGACCAGCTAAAGAAAATGCTAAACGACCCTGCCATGCAAATATTGTTTATAGGCGTCATTACCAGGCCAGCTCACGGCAGATGTACTGGTTCATTTTGATCCCCGATCACCCTGCCACTGATTCAGCTTCACTTACTCGTGCGTACGTGTTGATTTTTGGCACCCAGCCGTGACAATTTCATAGTGGTTTTGATTTCATGACTTCATATCATTATTGTTTAATCGGTTGCCTCTAGGACTCTAAAGAGTAAATACTTTAATTTCCATAATATGAAAAAGTGGCTAAGTTTCCGGCAAGGAAACCACACGTCTACGTCGGAGCAGAACACGCCTGCTCTGCATGGGCCCGACTCCCGGGTCTCCCAGCCTTTTCCTCAGGGACCCGGTTATGGGACTGACCTTCCAGGCCTCCTTGCCTTCTCCTTGGGGTCCCTGTGCTGAACGGGGACCCGGTTATGGGCCACGCTTCTGCCTTGGTCTGTCCCCCACACCCTGGCCTTCGAGTCCATAGAAGAGCATCCATGACGACTAGGGTTCTGAACTCACCGTCTCTCCTTTCAAAGTCAGAGACCGTTTAGAAGGTGCTGAAGGCTCATTGACTTATGACACAAAAAATAAAATAAAATAAGACTTCGGGATGAAGGGAAAGCACGGTGAACTTAGAAGTAAGGGGGCGCCTGGCCCTGGCCCTCTCCCCCGAAAGCACTCGGTGCCTTGGAACTAACTCAACGGAAAATCACAAAGGCCTCTGACGGGAGGGGGGAGGCTGACAGGGGGCCTCAAGGAGAGGAGCCGCAGAGCCGTGTCCTCACGTTGTTACGGGGGGCAGGCTGCAGAGGCCTGCGGCCCCCCAGCTGATACAGATAGCAAGCAAACCAGCAAAGCCAGCGAAGGCCGCATCCCTAGCCCAGGGCTGTGGACGGGGCAGCCCAGCAGACATCCAGGGGAGGGGCTGATGCCCGCCAGGATGGAGGCCGCCCACCCGCACCCCACACACGGGGTCGGGGCAGAGTGCGCAGGACCCAGCCAGGCACCCGTCCGCTGCCCCCCACTCTGGGCAGGAGGCCCGGGCTCTTCCAGGGTCAGGGTCAAGGGGCCCAGGTGCAGCCTGTCACCCACGCCCGGGGCACCGGGGCCTCCTCCGGGGGCTCCTACTGCATCAGCCGGCCCAGCACCGCACGCCCCTCCCCACAGCGGGCTCTCCTTAGCCTCACGCCCTCAGCTCCGCAGCCCAGCCAACCTCAGGAGGCTTCTGGAACTTCTGTGAGGCCAGGAGAAGAAATCCGACTGGAATGACATGGGAAGGCTCTGAAAATAACACTAACTTGTCATGGGCACTCCAGATCACAAAAACAATCCAGGGGCTCCCACGGCAGAGAGTTTGGCAAAAATAGATCTAAATAGAATCAAGAGTCTCCTGACATAATATGTGAACTACTCAGGACACTGAAAAATTACTCATGACACAAAGAACTAGAGAAAACCCAACTGGAATAAGAAAAGTCAGTTCACCTCAACACTGAGGGGACTCAGATGCCGGAAGCGTCCCGGGATTTTAAAGAAGGCATCATAAAGCTGCTTGAACAGGCAACTGCAAATTGTCTTGAAACAAATTAAAAAGTAAAATAAGTGTGGTAAATACACATAATTTGAAAAAAGGACATGTATGTAGAACATGAAACTGAAAATTATAATGATCAAACTACAAGCTCAGCAGATGGTTTAAACAGTACAGTGGACAGGAGGACAGGTCAGTTGAGTTTATACAATCAGAACCACAGAGAGGAAATCGACTGAGAGCAAACGAAGGGTCTCCAGACTCGGGGGATAATTACCAAACTACTAATGTTTACATCCTCAGAGTCTCAGAAGGAGAGATGTGTGAAGACATAAGTATCTAATTCTAGTGCATTACATATAATACCATAACATAGTTGAAAACATCCCAAATTTGGTAAAATACATAAACTACAGATTCAAAAAGCTTAGGAAATGCTAAATAGGATAAACCCACGGAATATAAAATACATGGTAAAGTTTGGAAATCTAAACAGAAAGAAAAAGTCTAAAAAACAACCAGAGCAAATGACACATTATCTATAAAGACAGACCAGTTTTGGTGAGAGAGGGTTTCTCATTAAAATTCATGGAGACCAGGACTGTCCCATTTTACAAGCATGGAGAGAAAAGTCCTAAAAACTGAATTCTATATACAGTGAGACTGTCCTCAGGATTGAGGCAAAATAAAGACTCTGCTGAAGGAAAATTAAGGGAACGTGCCACCAGTAGACATACCCCTAAATAATGGCTAACGACGAACAAACAGAAAACAATAATAATAAAAGAAGGCTCTAAACTTATCGAAGAAACAAGCAAACAAACAAAACCCGAATAACCTATAGTTCACCTCATGTGTTTAAATTATATTTCATTGTTAAATCAAATATTATAACATCATTAGGTATCAGGCTCAAAGCACATAGAAAAAAAAAATCTAACCTATTGTGTTTAAAAGTAAAATGTAGGGAAGCCGGGATGGCTCAGCGGGTTAAGCGCTCACTTTGCAGCCCCGGAAACCAAGGATTGAATCCTGGCCCCGGCCGTGCGGACCCATATGCTGAACTGGGGAGTGCCCCCAGTTCAGTTCTCTCTCTGTCTCTGTATCTGTCTGTCTGTCTGTCTCTCTTTCTGTCAAAAACAATAAAAAAAAATTAATTAAAAAAAGAAAAGTAAGATGAACAAGGGGTTGAATTGGAGGAAAGGCTTCAGCGTGTCAGTGGAAGTAGTCACACGAGGAGCTGTGTGTAGGCTCTGAGAAGATAGGTTTGTATATTGCAATTCCTACAGCAACTACGAGTATTTACATAGTTCATCACTGTCAATGTAGAAAATCCCAAGGAATTTACAACAAATCTCCAAGAACAAATAAGTGAATCAGCGAAGTTGGAAGATACAAGTTCAACACAAAATACCAATTTCAGGTCTACGCACTAACAGTGAACACATGAGATGGAAAGGATCATACTACTGTTTAAAAGGACTGCCAACAAACTAAAGTACTTAAGTATAAATCTATCAAACTTTGGATAGGATCTGTATCTTAAAAATTATAAAATAGTTATAAAAAATAAAAGAAGACCTAAATAGATGAAGAAACATACTGTGTTGATAGATTGCAAGTTTCCACATAGTAAAGATATCGAAATTCCCAGGAATGATGTGTAAATTTAATGCAATCCTTATCAAAGCCCAAACAATGTAACCTGCAGATATACAAAAGTTTATCCAAACACTTATATGTGAAGAAAGAAGCCCTTGAATAGCCAAAACAAATTTTCAAAGGAAGAACAGAGAAGAATGATTGCCTATATTAAGGCTGAATATCTACCTGCATTAATCAACACAGTAGCCAAAGAATAGACACCCAGATCAATGGAACAGAATAGGGAACCCAGAAATAGATGCTCAACTGATTTTTGATGAAGATAAAAAAGCAATTCAAAGGAGAAAGCATACCATTTAAATAAGTGGTTGAGAGCGATTTGATTCTATGGGCAGAAATATGAACCTGTCCTAAACCTCATGTCTGATCCAAAAGTAACTCAAAACGGACTCTGGGCTCCTGAGAAGCTATTTAGCGCTGGTTTCCCCCACGCTCCCCCGAGAATCACCACAGGTGCAAAGAGAAGCACGCTGACTTCACTACAAACCTGTGTTCCCTCTGGATGCAAACAATTCGTTTCCAAAATACGGCATCTTTCCCTTTATGCATGGTGCTTCTGTCTACATTCTTCCTCGGCTCTCTGTCCTCTGCACCTTGCCAACCCTCTTCGAGGTGACACAAGAAAGCCACCTCTGGCCACACCCTCCCTCAGCTGCTTTGAAAACCTGCTGTGATGGGCCCTTCCTGCATGAGTCTCTTCCTTCCTCAGGGCAGCACCTCCCTTGTCACTCATTCCCTTCGGCACCTAGGACAGTGCCTGAAAGACAGACCCTGTTCTGTCACTTTGCTGCATTGATTGTCACAATCCATTTGAGCAAAGATTTAAATAAACTCTCTGCAGGTTGCTTTGATTTGAACTATTTGATTTTGAGGTGAATTAAGATAAATAAAGTCAGAAGCAAGACTGAGAGGTTGCCCAGATCCAAAGCTTATACCCATAGCTGTTAAGCAGTAGATTTTTGAGTCGGAAACAAGTGGATTTCAATCTTTCTGCACCCCCTTAGTGCACATGTGATCTTAAATTACTGAGGTTCCGTTAGCCTCGGTAGTTTGTCTTTAAAATGGGGGTAATGACAGTAGCTACTTCATTGTATAAAATTAAATGAAATTTAATAATATTACCTACTGATTTTGATTATGATTACCACCATATTATTCCATCACTTGAAATATTAGATCTCTTTAAGTGCTGTAGTAATATAAAATTAGATAATTGGATTTATATTGGCCATTTGTGTCTGTACAAGTGATCATTTCTGAGCATAGAGTTAATAATGTTAGCCTCAGGATCCTCAGATATAGTTAGTAGAAATGAATATAACATGTGGGTTTTTATGCATTTTAAAAAATAAGCAGCACCCATTTATTTCTGAAGATGACTGTTGTTCAAATAGGACAGGTATCTCTGGAAAAGCTGGTGTGAACATTTGTTCTTTTCTTCACTGGCTCACATGGCACATATCCGTGAGGCAGGATTATCTCCTATTGGATCTCCTCATCACTTGGCATGACACTGCCACACAGCTCATGGTCAACACCCAGTCCTTGCCACCGTCACAATGACAAGAGCACTCACAACGTTGTGGAGCTGAGCACTCGGCTAGCGCGAGCCTGCCACCAAGCAGCTCTCCGCCTTCAGGCAGCCTCCCTGGACACTTTGGTAGGCCACATGGGGACCTCCTTTCCCCTTGTATCTCATCAACCTTCCCCCTCCTTTCTCCTGGGTGCCTGTGGTGAAGCCATTCAGCAGAACTAACAGCCTGTCTTCAGGGAGGACGTTTCTGCTAGTAATCACGTCTTATCACTTACACTCCAGTAGGTTAGACTCAAGAAGGGCGACGAGGTCCTTGGGCGAGTTAGAAAACAAGTACAGGAGGTGCAGGTGGAGCAGGAGGTCACGGCCAGGACCAGTTGTGCAGGAGGTGCGGGTGGAGCGGGAGGACAGGACCAGGACCGGAAGTTGTACAGGCGGTGTGGGTGGGGCCATCTGTGGGGCAGCCATTGCACTGCTGTGTGTCCCAGGAGGTGAGGACCGGAAGTTGTACAGGCGGTGTGGGTGGGGCCATCTATGGGGCAGCCATTGCACTGCTGTGTGTCCCAGGAGGTGAGGACCGGAAGTTGTACAGGCGGTGTGGGTGGGGCCATCT
>PVKE010006854.1:0-52797 GCA_004027555.1 Craseonycteris thonglongyai
AATGTTACCAACCAATGTCACCCCATTAAATTTAACAAACAAACAAACAAAAAGATATTCTGTGGGTCTTGGACAGAATTTGATGAGTAATTAATAAAGCCAGTGAAGGATACAATGAGAAAAAAAAAAAAAAAGTCACCACTTAGTCTTCGGTGAATTTAGTAAGAACCATTTCAGTGGCACAGTAAGGGCCAAACAAACTGCAGAGAATGGGATATGAGGAGGAGCAAACTTGACTGTAAAGAGGAGGAATTAACAGGTCACTTCATTTTTTAAAGATAAGAGAAATTTTACTATATTTACAGGTCAAAGAAAAGAGCTAGTGAACAGGAGAGAAGAGGTGGGATAATCTCTAAGTGTCTGGGATTAAGAAGCTAGGAGGAGAGTTTTCCATCCAGACCAGGGCTTTTCAACCTTAGCACTACAACCATTTTGGACAACTTTTTGTTATGAGGGGTTGTTTTGTGCCCTGCAAGATATTTAGTATCATTGCTGAACTCCACCCACTAGATGCCAGTAACATACCCCAATTGCGAGGAAATCTGTAATTTCTCTTCATTCAGCATTATCCAATACAACTTTCTGCAATGATGTGACTGCTGAGCAGTTCAAAAGTGTCTAATGCAACTGAAGAACTAAAACAAACATCCCAATTCGTATAGGGCCCACTTCACTTTAAGGCCAAATCCTCAAGAAAGAGGTAGCTGATGGTAGAGCAATGATTATGTCCAACAAAGCCTTTCCTAGCAGGGCTGTGAGACTATCAGAGTACATGTTAACCTAACTATGCAATCATCAAAGAATGTTGCCTCACCTTGAGTAATATATGCCCTGCATGCTTCTGATACACAGTATCTGCTTTGTCCAAAGAAGTAATGTGCACAGGAAGGAAGTTGGAAGCCACAACTGTAAACCAAGCTGACTGATTTCCCTTAAGAAAGAAATGTTATTTAACACAATGAAAAACTTGCAAAACCAGCACATTACAAGGCACAATTTAAAAACAATCAAGCTCCAATTATAAGTACTGGTATGGCAATTATAATCAAACTATATTAATGCCTAAAAGTAAGGGCATAATATGGCAGAAGCAGTGCATTGCAACAATTCACGTAAAACTATGATTCCTTCCACAGGCTTGTTGATTTAAAAGATAACACTTCTGTTATTAAAAACAAAGGAAATACTACCTACTTTAACTGTCGCTGTGTAAAGGTAGGTTTAAAAAAATTAATTCTGTGGGCTTTACAGAAATATGTAAGGGTTTTAAGTGTGTAAGGCTAAATTTCCCAGAAATTATGAACAAACACAAAACCCAAGAAATGTGCCCAAACAATGGCCTACAAGTTACACTCGGTGTTGGTCGACATACCCAATGTTTTACTTTTTTCTCCTCACTTGGGCAAAACAAGGTGCAATCCTATAGATACTCTAAATTCTCCTGAATGATGCTATGTAAATGAATACCAAACAAAATAAGGATGTATACAAAAGTATACATATGAGATATAAAAAAGAATGGGATTGGTTTAGTACATACTCACCCTGTACCTAAAGGTTTGACCTATGATTTCCATGTGGAACAATGCCACAGGATAGGGGTGGTATCTTAAACTAAGGTGACCAGACGTCCCGCTTTTGGCTGGACAGTCCCAATTTTTAACAATTTGTCCCGCGTCCCGCGGCGTTTTAAAAAAGTCCCGATTTTTGGCAAGAATGCACGACAAGCTAGGGAACGGCGGGAGATAGACCAAATTTTTCATTAAGAACCCCCTCCCCATGGTCAATGGTGTCCCGCTTTACCAATGTTAAAATCTGGTCACCTTATCTTAACCCAATGTCAAACTGAATGGGATACCAAATCCTATTGAAGATACAGTTTTCAAGGCCTACTACTGTTTCTTTCCCTCCAGTTTTTATTATGGGCATTTTTCAAACAAAAGAATAGTATATCACACCCTGCCCCCAGTAGTCATGAACTAGTTATCAACATTTTGCAAGTCGTGTTCATATATCTGCCTTCTTAAAATAAATCTCAATACTACCGGTAAGTCTTTTTCAATGGCACACACTTTTCTTACCTGCAGAAAATCTATGCGGCCTATGGCACCCAAAAATAGAACCATTCCTGGTTTAAGCACAAAAGTTCTTGGAACAATGGAATGTGTTGGCAAAACAATGTTGACTTCTTTTTCTGTTAGAAGATTTAAAATCTGTGAAGCGAAGGGCAGATTTCTTTTTAGAGAAATAACTTTTATTGAAGATATATTATGATATGCCTGTAAGACTAAAAAGTGATGAAAAAATATTTCAGACTTCACAATAAACTAAAGTATGTGACAATTTGCTGCATATAACATTTATTCATTCTTTCTTTTTAAATGCATCAATTTACGATGACTTTACTCATCTCACAACTTAATCTTGAGTAATGACAAAGCAAATTTATAGGAGGATAAAACTTTCTTGTGTCAGCAGCAGCTTCCAAATGTCAAAATTAATGTGAACTGAAAACACTGATGATTCAATCCCAAAACAGAAAATATGTTCTCACCATCAAGGCTTCTAGGGAGTAGGTTTTAGCTAAAGATAGGGCAATAAGCTACTATATGTCCTAGTGGCAAGAAAGCATGCGTTAAATGCATAATGGTCACCACATTCTAGGAGCTGGTAAAGTTTGAAGAATCCCTTTCTAAATTCTGGTCTCTGATTTCCTTATTTCCTCCAAATACTCAGCAAAAAATAAGAGAAAGTTATGAATCCTCTGGTTTCTAAGGATAAAGAGTTCCTAAATAGACTAAAGAAAATAGAAGAGGAAAGCCAGGAAGTATATAGGATTCTGTAAGATTTAAGAAATCAAAATCTGATTAAAAAAGAGAAAGAATACAGAAGATTAAAAAAATGGAAAAAAACTTTTGTGAACTTGATTCTTAAGAAAAATAACAAGGAAATAAAAAATATGTGATACCTAGAATGGATTACAAGAAAATACATAAGGGGGCTTGTGTTTGAAAAAGCACATGAAGGGGAAGCTGGGATGGCTCAGTGGGTTAAACAACCACTTTGCAGCCATGGGGACTGAGGATCGAATCCTGGCCCTGGCCCATGCAAATCCATATGCTGAACTGGGGTGCACGTCACATGGAGGAGGCCCCCAGTTTAGTTCTCGCCCCCTAGTTTGTACCCTGGCTTGAGGGGGTATGCCACCCATGCAGGAGGCCCCCAGCCCAGCTTCCACCCTGCATGACCCCCACCCACCTGTGTAGAATGAAACCATGTTGAAAACTGACAACGTACAACTATGGAGACTGCTTTGGGCCCTCCCCCTTCTGTTTCTGTCTGTCTCTGTCAAAAGGAAAAAAAAGAAAAAAAATCTTAAAAGAAAAAGAAAAAGCATATTAAAAGCTACCTGCAAGAAAGAAACCTTTTAACCCTTTTAGCAGACTCTAATACTTCTACTTCACAACAGAGTTCCTTGGTTCAGTTTGGGAAATACTGGTTTAAGGCATCAAATAAATGTATCAATAAGCTGATAGAGAAGCAAACTAACTTCTGCTGGCCAGGATATTTAGCAGATTCTTGTCTTTATGACTATTCAACAAGATGGTATACATGACTAAAGTAACTGCTATCTTTGACCTGAGACTAAAAGGGAAAAATGAGGTGAAGTTAAAGTGACAGAACACTATTTATTAGAAAGCAGTCCGTTTACGCTGAAGTTACGGATTGCTAAGGAAGACTGGACACAGGTAGTTATTCTAGGAGAAAAAAAAAGTTTAAAGAGCAATATCAGTTTCTGACATGAGTCACCAAATAGAATACAATTCTGAGAATGAAACTGTAAGTGATCCTGATGAGGCAAAGGAAGAAAAAGTACCAAAAAACCAATGTTGTCTCACAGGGAGATATGGAGATAATTAAGCAAATTAGAAACTGATCAGTAACCAGATTCAAAGGAAGCTGATTCATGGATCTGTGATAAGGCTATATCCTGGATGCACAGCTGAGTCAATCAATGACTTGGACGATGATCAAAACTGCAAATGAATAAAAAGTTGTGAGATTGAGTATGTAAGGTACAGGCTGAATTTAACATGATAAAATCCAAGTTGTCCAGGAGATACTGTAATGGGATTAAAAAGATACATAAGGGCAAGATGGGTAGAGTCAATCCTATTCTAATTATGTTCACCTGAGGGCAATTACACAAGAAATTTAGTTCTTTGTGTCATACTTTAAATACAGAAACAAATTAGAAAACATTCTGAAAAGGGGCCTGGATTGACGAATAGCCTGTCTCAGAAAGAACATATGTAGGAAATAAGGACAAATAATCTGGATTATATCAGCTCAGTAAGTGCTCAATGTTTGTTGGATGAATTAATGAGAGAAGAAAAATGGTAGAGTGAAGAGATAGGACATTATACTTTAGGAAATAGGAATTATATTCATTCTATACAGATTTAAGGAATAATGAATACAAGTTACAGGGGTTCAGCTTGACACAAAGAACAAGTCAAACACCACAGAGGTTACCTTGGAAGGTACGGTGACACTGATTCAGCTGATGGTGACACCCCTGACTTTTTTTTAAAGATTTATTTTTTATTGTTTTTGACAGAGAGACAGACAGAGAGAGACAGAGAGAAGGAAGAGGGAGAGCCCAGAGTAGTCTCCATAGTTGTACATTATCAATTTTCAACATGGTTTCATTCCACACAGGGGGTGGGTGCCACGCAGGGTGGGGACCTGGCCTGGGCCTTCCTGCATGCCTAGCACACCCCGGTGAGAACTGAACTGGGGCCACACCCCAGTTCAGCATAAGGCCCTGCAGGGGCTGGAGCAGGGACTGGGGCTGGGACTCAATCTTTGGACCCTGGGGCTGCAAAGCGAGTGGTTAACCAGCTGAGCCATCCTGGCTTCTCTTGGACACCTTCTTGACAGCTATGTTATAGAACAGGGGTGTCCAATCTTTTGGCTTCCCTGTGCCACATTGGAAGAAGAATCATCTAGGGGGACAAATAAAATACACTAATGATAGCTGGTGAGCTATACAAAAAAAATCAAATATCTCATAATGCTTTAAGAAAGTTTACAAATTTGTGTTGGGTCACATTCAAAGCTGTCCTGGGCCACATGCTGCCCACAAGCCTTGGGATGCAGAAACTTGTTAATAGAGGGAATTCAAACATGGAATAGGTAGCTGGACTGCAGGGATATTTATGATTTCTTCCAATCTCAAAATCTACAATTCTGTAAATGTCTTGCTAACCAAGGTAACAACCACAATAATACAAGTAGGGTGTCAGCAGTGAAGTCTACCAAACGGGATACAAAACTTGATGGCATGTAGATTCATCCCTGAACCATTTCTATGAATGAATCAGAACTGAGCTGATAATGAAAGTATACCTCCTTTCCTGTTTTCTCTCAATTAAGACAGTACCCATAAAATTGAAAGTTAATGTTTCTAAAAACGTCAAATACATACACATTTTTCTTTTGTAATTCCAGGGGTGTCATAAAACCAGTGGGCATCTTTCACATCTTGTGGGGTCAATTCTACTCGTTTGGTGGATTTATCTGCAACCATAACAGGTTCATTTTCCATGTCAAAGGCAAGTGAATCAGCATCAAACTCAAAGACAGCTTCATCCTTCTGTTCTTCTGAATATAAGAATGTTCTTCCAACTCTTCCTAGAACAAGTTATATTGAAATTATTAGTCACTCCTTTAAAGCCTTTGATTCTAGACAGATAATTCTTATGTTTGTCTCAAACAAGTTACAAAGACAAACTATGGGGTATGTGAGACTACAATGATAGCTTTGCTTTTATTGCAAAGGCAATGGGAGTCACACTCTTGCCGTCATCAAGTGTGTGGCTGGCTGTGTATATCAGGCAGGTGGTGGGTGGGGAGAGCTGTTGGAAATCAAACTTTTTGTAAATGAAGGTTGAAAAGAGATACCAAGACCATCTAATTTGGGGGTGTCCAATCCTTTGGCTTTCTGGGCCATATTGGAAGAACTGTCTTGGGCCATGCATAAAACCATCAGCACTAACCATAGCTGATGAGCTTAAAAACAAAAAAAGAAAGAAAATCACAAAATAATCTCATACTGTCTTAAGAAAGTTTACGAATTTGTGCTGGGCCGCATTCAAAGATGTCCTGGGCCAGATGCAGGCTGCGGGCTACAGGCTGGGCAAGCTTGCTCTAATTTAAAGTTGCTGTACGGAGTCAATAACCTGTACTGATTTGCAAGAAGAGCTGTATCTTACAGGAAATGCTTCTACTGCTGGCAATGGCTAGGTGGGCAGTTGCTACATGATTCCTTTCTTGGATTTCTCCAAGAATCAACTGTCCCAATTTTCTTGGCACAATGAACTCTGGGTCTCCAAACAGCCACCTTGCCATGAAAGGGCCTTTATGTTCCAGAATGAGAATAGGAGCCTTATAAAAATTGTCTAGTCCCAGTCAGCTGTATTTCAGGTTGCTCAACAAAGAATTTTAGCATAGATCCAACAAGAGTTTTCCTACAGAAGATGCTTACCTACTACATAACCATGCTTTTTCAGGAGATTAAGTTGATTTTGTTCTAGCTGACTAAGATCTTCTTCAGCTTCATTTGCATCTTTTTTAAGCCTTTTTTGCCTTTCAAACATTCTGTAAGGAGTTGGGTTGCAAATAGGAAACTTCAAAAGGTTTAATGTAGTACCTGAAATATCAAATAATAAATATATTTGTATAAACATTGCACTAGGGAATAAGAGGAGGAGCTACGCTGTCTTGGGTACTGTGATTTATTTCACTTAACCTTCATGACAGTACTCTACAAAATTATTCTCACTTTACAGATGAGGAAATAGATTCAGAGTATGGCTTACAGGTCAACTAGGAGGTGAATTCCAAAGCTGCAGGCTTGGTTTCTTTCCATTTCCAACCATACTATATAAAAAAGTACCATCTGTGTATAATTCAATCAAAGTCTAGGACATCGAAGAACAGCTTATCAAGCAAAGTTAAACACTGTTTTCAAAGGAACAAATGACACAATTAGCTTTGCTGACTGTATAAACAAGGTCACAGAAGGACCCATTTTGCATTTACATAAATTTCTTAAAGCCCCAAAATTGATGTCTTCTCAAGAAAGCCACAAATCATTTTGCATTAGTGAACTATTCAAATGTTAATGTGTATAGTATGCCGATCTCATGAATAAACTCAAGAAGAGTAAGATTGAGGGCTGAAAAGGGGTTTAGAAAGTCAAAGGATTTTCCAGGGAAACATACAAAGTAAAGCTACAAAGGAAACCTCCAAGAAAGCAGCTTTGCTTTGTTCTCTGGTTTATCTCCAGTGCCTAGAACAGTGACTGGAACACAGAAGTGATCCATAAATATTTCTATCAGAAAATTACTATAACATACAATAAATTTCCAAGCACTAGGCTGACACAGAAGAAAAGGTCTGATCAAAATAGCGAGAAAATTTTTAAGGGAAGGCTCCATACTGTTCCTAGTGGCATTAAACTTCTCAGAAAAGGAAAGGGGCGGGCCTCTGAAGGCTCACCTGGCCAGGGGGAAATGGTAGCTCTGTCGATAGCTTCAGCGCCCTTGGCGATGCAGTAATCTGACTCCAGGAGCGTGTTGAAGAGAGTGGATTTGCCAGCGTTGGTGGCGCCAACTAGGTAGACGTCGCCGTGGTAGCGCCAGGAACGCTGCAGCGCAGAGATCAACTCTTCCACTCCATAGCCGGTCTTGGCGCTGATGAGCCTCACGTCCCTGAGCACCGTGCTCCAGGAACTGGCGTAAGTATTCGAATTCTCCTGATCCGGTGGCCCGTCCCCACCATGGTGCTGTGAACCTCGGTGTCCAGAGGGCCGCTGGAACAACCCGGCGCGGGCACAGTCATTCCATAGTCGCTCCCGGAGCCGATGTAGGTAGCCGGGAGCGTCCTGGGGTAGCAGGTCCACTTTGTTCCCCAGCACGATCAGCTGCTTGGGGCCTACGAGCGCGGGCAAGTCGGGCAGAAGGGCGTCGGGCAGATCGAGCAGGTCCACCATATAGAGTACTAGAGCGGGCCCAGGCCGCCGCAGAGCGGCGCTCACCAACTCCAGGTACTGCTCGCGGCTCACCTGCAGGCGCAGGGCGCGCCGGTGATGCACCAGCAGCCAGCAGCGCTGGCACACGGTCCTCGCCAGTCCGCCGTCAGCCTGCGCCGCCGCGCTAAGAAACTTCTCACTGGGCAGGTAGCCTGGCACGGCAGGGTCCTGGCAGTGCAGCTCCGCCCCGCAGCCCGAGCAGTTCAGGCCGCTGGGCGGCACCGTCGGGTCCGGGTGCCCCACGACCGGGTGAACCCGGCGGCTGGCCCGTAGCTTTTGCTGCCGCCGCTCCTCCTGCCGCTGTTGCTTCTGTCGCTCCTCCTCCTCCTGCTGCTGTTGCAGCTCCTGCAGCTGCTCTTCGAGGGTCGGTGCGGGGTCCGTCTCCGGGACGTACTCGGGGAACAGAAAACGCTCCTCCATGTCATCCCTTCCTTCGTAACCCCCAGTCGCCGTCGGGCCACGAGGAAGCCCACGTCCCAGGCCCGACAGGTGCTGGGAAAAGGAGGCTGCCGCGCATCTCCTGTCGGGGAGCGGCTCCCACCGGCCATGGCGCGGTACCGGGGGAGCGGATCCGCGCAGGAAGGGGCACAGCAGTCTACAGGTAAGGCGTGCACGTAGCATGGGGAACGCGGCCCTAGACAGAGAAGCGTAGCCACGCGCGCGCGCGCGCACTGCGGGCCGGAGTGGCACCTTAAACCTAAGACCGAGCCCGAAACTTCCTGAAGGCTGTCATTCGTCAGTCTCCACACTTCGGCTCCTCCTCTCGCATATAATCCCGTAAATTCTCGCGGTGAAGGCCCCGAGGCTTGAGAGCCAGTTCAAAGCCGCGGCAAAGAGACTAGGCCTCTAGTGCTGGGCGGAAGAAACTAAGCATTTTGTCACTTTCAGTCTTCTTCAAGGGCACAGCTACTGGCACAACCCGCCTTTACTAAATCACGTTTTGAAACGCTGTTTTTCGGGTTTAAACGTGCAAAAATAGAGCATCTAGTGCCGTGGACCCACGGCCACAATGAAAACTTTTAATTAAGTCTTTGCTTTTTTTTTTTCCAGGTGTCGTTATTTGTGCAATATTGGAAAGTGAACAAAAACTATAAATGGTTGGACCCGATCCTCACACTATAACAGCGACCTTAGCGATCAGCCACTGAAGGCGTGGGCCTACAATTTGCGCGTGCGCAGTTCTGACCCTTCCCTTAACCTGAGCCTACCATTTACGCAGGCGCAGATTTTACATTGGCTACTTTGCGGGGGTCGCCTTTGGCGGAAGACGCAGAGTATTCTGGGAACTCTGGAGGCGGAAACAGCTTTGGCTCACGCTCTGCTTGCCGGTGACTGGTGTGCACCTTTCTGTGTGTGATTTTAAGAGTTACGAGTTCGGGAACGTTTTGCAAATATGTATGACGCGGATGAGGGTAGGTGATCACTCCAAACACTCCACGGCGACCCGTTTAATGAGGGAAACGTGGGAATTGGACTAATTGAGGATTTGCGGCCTTCCCTCAAGCCTCCCCAGTCGTGTTCCCCAGACCCGAGCCGGGAACGAAGCCGGGATTGCGAGAGGGGGAGGGTGCAGGGAATAACATTAATGTTCCCGGTAAGGGTGACACCTGTTACACTGCTTGCTCCTGGATAAATCATACCGTCTTCTTGCATTGAAGTCGCGTGCAGAAAGAACCATAAGACAAATTCCTTTGTTTTGATTTAGCCTGAAGTAAAGGGCTTCTTTCGTCATTTGCTTTATTTTCTTGAAGGCCAGAATTAGTGGATATTTGAATAGTTTAGAATTTTTGAGCGCCATCCTGTGCCAGGCATTGTGCTAGGCTCTGGAAATACACGAGGGACAAGAAAAAAAAAAAGTGTGTGTGTTGGGGAGGGGAGAGGGTTGGAGAGAGTTGGTCTAGTTTGACATGCTTTCATGCTGTTATATGTCTAAATAAATTGTCTAAAAGATGACCTTTAAATTTCCTGTCGCTACAAAATGACATAGTTCTTAGATGGTATTCTACTGAACAGAGCCAATATATCCATTTTTTTCTTTTCACATAATAATCAGTCATGTCTGGTATATTCCAATGCGTTTATTTAAAGCTCCCTCTTCCATTCGCACCAGCTACTATTTCAAACTTTATTTTCGTCTAGTTCCCAATCTTGTGGCCACCCTTCACATTTCTTACTCCCTCAGCTACTTCATGGAGAAAATAGAAAAACAAAAGCTTAAACTCCGCTGTTTAAATTTCTGTTTCAATTATATCTTGAGTCTAGAAACTTACTAGCATTACTGTATTCCCTTTTCTTTTAAAGCTTTATTTTATTGTTTGAGCGGTGTGTGTGTGTGTGTGAGAGAGAGAGAGCGCGCGCGAGAGAGAATGGGAAGGCCCAGAGCAGTCTCCATAGCTGCACATCACCAGCCATGATTTAGGTCCACTCCACATAGGTGGTGTGGCGCTGGGCCATGCTGGGCAGAGCAGAACTGGGGGCCTCCCTCATGAGAGGTGAGAACCCTCTCCACCATCGCAGCGGTAACCAGTTGTTTCACAGTTTAGCATGTGGGTTTGCACCGGCCAGGACCTGATCCTGAGACCTTGTGGTTGCAAGGTGAGCGCTCAATCTGTTGAGCTATCCCAGGATCCCTATATTCCTTTTCTTAACTCCAATCTGAGTGGAAAATAAGTTTTAAAAAGTTTTCTTAGCTTAATTTTTTTTAGTAGGTAATATATTTTCATGTCTCACAAGCCAGAAAATACATAAAAATGTTACAGTGTCAGGTCTCGTCCATCATCCCTCGGTGTGAATGTTCTTCATAGTAGGTAACCACTATACTTAGAATTGTATCACTCCACAGGGCTTTGTGCATATTCAAGGAAAAAATGGGATTGTGCCTCCCCCCATGTAAAACAAACATTTGCACTTTTCTGTGCTTTTATTTATTTTTTTATTACAATCAATCACTTATCCAGAGATTTTCATATCAGTACATAACATTCTTAATTTTTTTCCCCACAGCTACCTATTTTGAATAGATACACTATAACTTTAGGGTCTTATTGTTGGACATTTGGGTTATTTTCCTTTTTTGGTTCAAAACAGTGCTGGACTGAATAATTTTGTATGTGTCATTTTGTTTGTTCAACGCAAGAAAATAATGTAAACTATTTGTTTCTTTTTTCAATATTTTGCCTTTCTCTTTTCATTCAGAGTAAGCTTCAAAAAAGAATAGGCTGTCCTTGATTCCTATTCCTATCTTTCAGGTTTTCCTCAACCCACTTCAATCTGATTCTGTTCATGCCACTACATTAAAACAGCTTTTAATAAGAATGTCAATGACTTCTCAGTTGATAAATCAGGTGGACATTTTTTAACTTTATCCAGACCTAGTGGTATTAATTTTTTATGACTTCCTCCTGGAAACTCACTCCTTCCTTTTGCCACATCCCTGTCACTTAATTCTTCTTACCTATGTGATTTTCCTTCTATCCTTTTTTTTAAAATTTATTTTTATTGTTTTTTTTTTGACAGAGAAACAGACAGAGATGGGGGTGGTGGGTGGGGCAGAGCAGTCTCCATAGTTGACAGCATTAGTTTTCCATATAGTTTCACTCCATAGGTGAGCGCGGGGCTGTGCAGGGCAGGAACTGGGCCAGGAGCCTCCTGCATAGGCCCTGGCAAGAACTGAACTGGGGACATACCCCAGTTCATCATATGGGTCCATCTGGGTCAGGGCCGGGATTCGATCCTCAGGCTTCGGGGCTGCAAAGCGAACGCTTAACTCGCTGAGCCATCCCAGCTTCCCCCTTCTATCCTTTTCTATTCACATTCTCCCTGTATGATTTCATCTATTCTCAATGGCTTCATTTATCGTCTATATGTGAATGACTTCTGAAAATATATTTTCAGTCCAGATGTTTTGCATATCTAACAGCCACTAGACAGTTTCACGTGGCTGTCTCTCAGGCCCCTCAAACTTGTTACTACCCAAACAGCATTTTCCTTAACCAACCCTTCTTCCAGTGCTGCTTCCTCTCCTGTGTTCTCCATTTCAGTGAATGTTATCACCATCCTCTGCTGTTTAAATCAGAATCCTGGGCATGATTCTTGATTCCATTCCTTCAACCCTATATAATAATGAGTTATCAAACCCTGGTGTTTATCTCTCCTATATATGTCAGATCTAGTCACTACTTTGTCCCCTTTACTATAATTCTACCGTAATTCAGGCCACCACCATCTCTTGCCTAGATTATTTCCCCAGGCTCCTAACTGGTTTGTATGCTTCCAGTTTTCTTGCCTCACCCATTCACTCTCCACACTGTGGCCATAGTGATCTTTCATAAATGAAAATCTGATCTAGCCACAGCCTTGCTAATCTTAGACTGCTTCCTCAAAGCTCTGTTGATGAAGACCAACTTCTTTTACTACTCCCAGCTTCACACTCTGTGCTTTAGCTACATTGTCCTTCTTTCACTCCTTCCATTGTGGAGGGTTTTTTTTGTTTTTTGTTTTTTTAATTGTTTTTGACAGAGAGTGAGAGAGAGAGAGAGCGAGAGAGAGAGAAGATATACAGAGAGATACAGAGACAGAGAGAACTGAACTGGGGGAACTCCCCAGTTCAGCATATGGGTCTGCACGGGCCGGGGCTGGGATTCGATCCTCGGTCCCTGGCACTGCAAAGTGAGCGCTTAACCCACTGAACCATCCCGGCTTCCCCCATCGTGGAGTCTTTTGCACAGTAGTTTTTTCTGTTTAGAATACTTCTCTACCCCTCCCACTTCTACCCCCTCCTTTTGCCTGAATTACTTCTATTTATTCATACACAAGAGCTCTGCTTAGCTCACCTTTTGGGATGTCTTCTCTAACTGCAAGTCCTGCTCAAAACTTTCCATATCACTTTGTTCTTACTCTTAATTGACTTAATGTTGTCTGTGTCTCCCCAGTAGGTGATAACCTCCTGGAGGTTGCAGCCATCTTTTATGTTGAAGGTGGTGTCTCTAATGCCTGGGACATAGTAACACTCACATTCAGTAAATATATGAAAATGGATGCATGGCTAAATGAGCTCCCTTCATGGGTTCATCTTCTTTCACATGACTGACGGGGACATTCCCTAATATCTTGCCTTTAGTTCTCCTCCTCTCTGTAAACTCTCCGTATTTTACCAACCGCATGTTAATAATTCTCAGCTCTGTAATTTAGATCCATTATTTGAGTTTCATATTATATCCAGTTGCCTACTGTAAGCTTTTAAAGAGATAAATGTTCTGTAAATATACCTAAAGCTGAACTCATTTCTTTTCTTTTTCTACCTTCTTACTTGCTTTTCAGGTGTGGCTGTGATACTAACCTCTAGTCTGTCATCGTAGTTAGAAATCTCTGAGCTATTTTAAATACCTTAGTTTTTCTAACCCTTCCTTATGTATAGGGATCAATAATACCAGTCTATTCAAGAAGCATTTATTAAATAATTTATTTTGGATATATATCAGATTTTTTAATCCAAAGTTCTTGAGTTTTACAGATTATATGTAGGTTAGAATATAAAAACAAAACAGATACAGCACACTTACTCTTTTATATAAGAAGATGAGACTGTTAGAGGATCAGTACACACTGGTTTTTCAAACGCCCCATTGTTCAAATTACTGTTGCATAACTATCCCAGAATTTGGCTGCCTAAAAATGAATATGTTCACGGATTTAGGTCATCAGGACTTGGGACAGAGCATAGTAAGAATGACTTGTCTGCTCCATGGTATCAGTTGTTCAACTGGGAAGACTCAAAGGCTGACTGTTGACAGCTAGAGACTGGGTGATCTGGAGTGTTTACTCATGCTGGCTCTAGTGTAGGAGAACTCAGGGGCTAGGATTGCTGACTAGAACATCTGTAAGTTGCCTCTACATAGGCTTTGGGCTTCCTCACCATTCTTAGAGTAGTAAGACTTTTTCATGGCAACTTTGGGCTCCAGAAGCAAATGTTTCAGTAAACAAGGTGGCGCAACATTGCTTTTCCTCACCTAACTTCTAAAGTAACAAAAAGCTGCATTCCTTTTCTTATGGGAGAGCCAAAAACCCACCCAGATTCAAAGAGAGGAAACATAGGCTCCTATATGTTGTTGATGGTAAGACTGTCAAGATCACATTATTAAAAAGTTTGTGAAATGGAAGATACAGTTGTGGCCATCTTTGGAAGAAATAATTTGTACCTGTACGTGCATAAAGTTTGCTATGATAGACCACCCTACTTTGAGGTATTACGTAGGTAATCGAAACCCTTTTCTGTCTCTACTCCTTACCCTGGTCTCTGATTTCAGTCTCTGAGGAATTTATTGATCAGAGGACTGTGAACTTGCTCTTAGTCATTATATTAATAGTTAGCTATTAATGAGAAGTACATGGACTTTCTGGAGAAGATAGAAAACTTACCGATTCACACAACTTAGGCTGAACCTTTTTAATGAGGCCTCTCTGTATATTGGGAGAAGACCTATGTGATGTATTCCTATATATACATAGATGTATACCTATGTATATTATTTCTTTACAATTAATGTAGTTGAAATTTTAGAAAATTGAGGTAAAGGATTTCTTTTTATTTAGCAGAAAGTAACTGTTTTTGCTACTTCAAAACATGAGCAAGATTTTAATAGCATTCTATGCCAAATGAGTATAGTATTTTTTGTTTTTTGCAGATATGCAATATGATGAGGATGATGATGAAATCACCCCAGATTTGTGGCAAGAAGCATGCTGGATTGTGATCAGGTAACTATAGACTAAACTGATTAAGATTTAAAAGGGATTTCCTGCTCATTTTAGATGTTCTATGTGAATATGCTATGAGAGCCAACTTCTCATTTATTTATATATTTAACTTTTAACTTTTTAAGTATTTCAGTTACAGAAAGGTTACACAAAAAATTAGTTTGTACTCTTTATCTAGAGTCTCTACATGTTAACCTTAAACTGTGTCCTCTTTTTCATTCTCTCATTCTCTCTTTCTGAAACATTTGACAGTTAAGTTGTAGACATAAGAACATTCTTTCACATAATAGTAATATAATCAAAATCAGGAAATTAATATAATACAATAATCTTATTTAATCTACAGACCTTACCCAAATTTTGCCAGTTGTTGCACTAATGTTTGTAGCAAAATAAATGTTTTTCTGACCCTGGATCCGACTTAGGACCATATATTGCATTTGGTTTTCATAATTTATTCTTTTGTCTCCTATAACCTAGAACAGTTCCTCAGTCTTCCTCTTTTGTTCTTTGTTTTATTTTTGACCTTGACATTTTTTTAAAAGATTTATTGGGGAAGCTGGGATGGCCCAGTGGGTTAAGCGCTCACTTTACAGCGCTGGGGACCGGGGATTGGATCCCGGCCCCAGCCCGTGCAGAACCATGTGCTGAACTGGGAGCTCCCCCAGTTCAGTTCTCTCTCTGTCTCTCTCTCTCTCTCTCTCTCTCTGTCAAAAATAAATGAATAAAAATATAAGAAAATTAAAAATTCATTGTTTAAAAAAAAAAAAAGATTTATTATTTATTTTTTATTGTTTTTGACAGAGAACGGGGAGGGCCCAGAGCAGTCTCCGTAGTTTATGTCATCAGTTTTCGACATAGTTTCATTCCACACAAGTGGGCAGGGCACTGTGAAGGGCAGGAACCAGGTGGGGGCCTCCTGAATGGAAGGCATGCCCCCCGTAAGCTGGGTGCAAACCAGGGGCCTCCCACATGGGAAGCTCACCCTGGTGAGAACTGAACTGGGGGCCACACCCCAGTTCAGCATATGGATCTGTACAGGCTGGGGCTGGGAGTCAAGCCTCAGACCCTGGGGCTACAAAGTGAGCACTTAACCTGCTGAGCCATTAAGGCATCCCCGACCTTGACATTTTTGAGGAATACAGACCAGTTACTTTTTAGAATGCCCCTCAGTTCGAGTTTGTCTGGTGTTCTCTCATAATTAGGTTTAAATGATTACTTTTAGCAGCACTCATGATGTTCTATTCTCACTGCATTGTATCAGGACGCACATAATGCCTATTTGTTTCAACCCAAATTCCCATCCAATTCTAAGTGTAATTAAAATGTAATACAACTCTGAGAAGCTTTGCATACAGATAAGAAAAGTAACTTTTAATAAAGTTACATCCTGCTATGTTAGGATATAACTCTGTGTTCTCATCAAACTAACAGTTGCATTGTATATAGTGACATGATTCCTGTTGGATTCCCACCATCCAAGATGCACATCCTCTTGGTTGACACTTTCTCCCTTTTCAAAGAACACATGCTTCTGATATTCTGCCAGGTGTATTTGGAGTATAAATGAACCCTTTTTGAACATTGTTTTGTTAAAAATGTATTGAGTTTTTGGGATATACATATATATGTTTCCTATTAAACATGGGCTATAAATAGTTTGTATTGAGACATTTGTATTTTCTATGATGTTTGAATATTAAGCACCAGCAGGCTTTTCACTAGGAAATAAAAATGGGTAGATGATCTGTGGGATATGCCTACATTCTATTATCCTCAGGGAAAAAGAATATTTTGTTCTTAGACAAGAAAGATTTGTGTTTTTTTTTTAAGATTTATTTTTATTGTTTTTTGACAGAGAGAGAGACAGAGAGAAGGGGGAGGGCCCAGAGCAGTCTCCATAGTTGACAGCATTAGTTTTCCATATAGTTTCACTCTACAGGTGGGAGTGGGGCTGCACAGAGCAGGAACTGGGCTCAGAGCCTCCCTCATAGGCTCCGGCAAGAACTGAACTGGGAGCACACCCCAGTTCAGCATATGGGTCCGCATGGGCCGGGCCTGGGATTTGATCCTTGAGCTCCCGGGCTGCAAAGCGACTCATTAACCTACTGAGCCATCCCAGCTTCCTTATTTTGTTTTTTAGATTCCACATATAAGTGAGATCATATTGTATTTGTCTTTACAGTTTGACTTACTTAGCATAATAGCCTCTAGGTTCATCCATGTTGTTGCAAATGATAAAATTTTATTTTTTATGGCCGAGTAATATTCCATTGTGTGTGTATGTGTGTGTGTGTGTGTATGTGTGTATGTGTATGTATCACCTCTTTATTCAGTAGTCTGTTGATGGGCACTTAGGTTGCCTCCGTACCTTAGCTATTGTAAATCGTGCTGCAGTGAATATATTGGGGCACATATCTTTTTTTTTTATTTTTTATTGTTTTTGACAGAGAGAGAGAGAGACAGAGACAGAGGGAGAACTGAACTGGGGGTAATCGTTCCCAGTTCAGCATATGGGTCTGCACGGGCCGGGGCCGGGATTCGATCCTCGGTCCCTGGCGCTGCAAAGTGAGTGCTTAACCCACTGAGCCATCCCAGCTTCCCCACATATATCTTTTTTTTTTAAGATTTATTTTACTGTTTTTGACAGAGACAGAGAGGGGGGAGGGCCCAAGCAGTCTCCATAGTTGCACATCATCAGTTTTCAATATGGTTTTGTTCTACACAGGTGGGTAGGGAGCTGCACAGGGTAGAAACTGGGCTGGGGTCCTCCCTCATTGGAAGCAAACCCCAGTTCATTATATGGGTCTGCACGGGCTTGGGCCAGGATTTGATCCTCGGTCCCTAGGGCTGCAAAGCGAGCACTTTAACCCGCTGAGCCATCCTGGCTTCCCCCCACATATCTTTTCAAATAAGTGTTTGGATTTCTTTGGATAAATAAATACCCAGACGTGGAATTGCTGGATCATAAGATAATTCTATTTTTAATTTTTTGAGGGACCTCCATACTGTTTCCCATAGTGGCTGCACCGATTTGCAGTCCCACCAATAGTGCACAAGGGTTCTCTTTTTCTTCACATCCTCACCAATACTTGTTTGTTGATTTATTGTTGGATAGCCATTCTGACAGGTACGAGATGATAGTGTCTTTAATTTGCATTTCTCTGATGATTAGTTACGTTGAGTATCCTTTCATATGTCTGTCGGACATCTACCGGTATATGTCCTCTGAAGAAATATCTATTCAGATCCTATGCCCATTTGTTTAAAATTAATTGTTAAATTTATTGGGGTGGCATTGATTGGTAAAAATCACGTAGATTCCAGGTGTACAACTCCATACCACACTGTCCATGCATTGCACTATATGCTTACCACCCAGAGTCAGTTCTTTTTCCATCACCATATATCTGATGTCCCCTCGCTTTTTTCCCACCCCATCCCCCTGTGTATTTTTTAATTCCATTGTTGTTTTTGGTGTTAACTCTTATTTTCATCTTTCACTGTGTTTTTAAAAAATTTTTTAGTTTTCTCTCCTGATATTCTTGTTTCTAGGAGGTGGATGAAATTCATCTACAAAGGACATTTGTAAATTAGGGCGACATACAGTTCTTATATTGTGCTTTAATTATTTTTTCTGTAAGTATGTCTTGTTTACCCAAACTTAAATTCTACAAAGGAAGTATTCCAAGTCTCCGCTCTTTTGTATATACCTGATAGTATCTTGTGTAGTGATGGAAGTATAGTGGTTGGTATTTAATGATTGTTTATTGAATTTAATTATAATGAAAATGGGGAAATATGCTAGAAAACATTATTGAGTTGTAACTAATTATGAACTCAAAATATTTTTCCAGTTCCTATTTTGACGAGAAAGGGTTGGTCAGACAACAGCTGGATTCTTTTGATGAGTTTATTCAGATGTCTGTTCAAAGAATTGTGGAAGATGCTCCACCTATAGACCTACAAGCTGAAGCTCAGCATGCTAGTGGAGAAGTTGAAGAGCCGGTAAGATGCTTATTCTAATGAAGTAGTATAAGTGAAAGAAGCTCATGGATTTAAAATTTCGGTTGTCTCACCTGGCTTATGGTTTAAAAAAAGTCAGTAGGTGTGTTTAGCAGTATACTTAACAGTGTCTTCAGTCAGCTCCTGATTTATACTTCCTAATGGAGAGAGGTGCATTTTTGCAACCGCAGTTGACCCTTGAGCAACACAGGTTTGAACTGCATGGATCCACTTATGCATGTTTTTTTTTGTCGTCTTGTAAATTAACAGTGTCATTAAATGCAATATAGTACTATAAATGTATTTTCTCTTTTTTATAGTTTTCTTAAACATTTTTGTCTCTAGTTTACTTTTTTGTAAGAATATGGCATGTAGTACATTTAATATACAAAACATGCGTTAATAGACTGCTTATGTTATCAATAAGATTTCTAGTCAAGAGCAGGCTATTAAGTTTATTTGGGAGTCAAAAGTTATATGCAGACTGCGTGTGTCGGGGGTGCTTTGGCGCACCAACTCCCATGTTGTTCAAGGGTCAACTGTAATCCAAAACCCTAATCTGATTCATATAGTAGGTATTTAATAGTTGGGAAGAGGGAACTCAGAAATATGATGAATTATTATTATAGAAGCAAGCCAGAAATAGTCATAGCGCTTTAGAAAATCCCACTGTTTTCTTTCACAGTACAAGGAATCATAAAAGAAAAAGTATTTGAAGGACTTTTCCCCAGATTATTTGTTGCATGAAATACATTGTTATAGCAATATAAGAGATAATTAAGGAAAATCACCCCAACATATCAGCTATTTTAACTTTTCTAAGTTCTCCTTGGTCCCCGGGGCTGCAAAGTGAGCGCTCAACCCACTGAGCCATCCCGGCTTCCCCTTTTCTAAGTTCTTTATAATCTTTTTGACACGTATGCATGTTTTTAGCATTGTTAAAATCATAGCAAGGGTATAGTTTTAATCTGGTTTTACATGAGTGATTAAAAAGAAGTATATAGTCTAAAATAATGACTCTTCTTAGAGATAGAGAGTTAGCATGATGGGCCTTGAGAGACAAAGAAAGCTGAAAAACAGTAAGGCAGGGGGAGTCCCAGAAATAGAGTTAGATAGAGGAAGAAGTCATTACTTCTAGCCAGTTCAGTCCATCTTTTCTGTAGTTAAGCTCGTATGGGCTAATCTGTTATTCTTACTCTAGCTGGAATGCTGCATAGACTTGTGTTAAGAGAAATAATTAGCTCTTCTGGCACTGCTGGAAACATAAGACAAAATGCCATTTTTATACTTAAGGCATTATTTTTTCATTATCTTTGCAGAACAAGGGGTTTAACAATATGACATAGCATATTTAAAGTGCTGGTAACAAAAGTATTATCAGAGAAAAAGATCTCTGAAGCTGAGATATCAAAACTTAGTGGTAAAAATGGGAGCAACTTAGGCTGATCATGAAGGTCAGTGTAGAATTGTCTTAGTAAAGAGAAGATATTTAGGAATTTCAGCAAGAAAATTCCTGGTGTATTTGGCTTGGCAATGGAATGGGATCACAACATACATACATAATTTTTGGTTTGATCTGATTTTTTTTTTATTTTTTAAATTTAATTTAATTTTATTGGTTTGGCAGAGAGAAGGGGAGCACCCAGAGCAGTCTCCATAGTTGTGCCTCATTCGTTTTCAACATAGTTTCATTCCACACAGGTGGATGTGGGGCCATGTAGGGTGGGAACCAAACTGGGGGCCTCCCACAAAGGAAGCACACCCCAGTTCAGCACATGGGTCTGCATAGGCTGGGCTGGGACTCGATCCTCAGACCCCAGGGCTTCAAGGCGAGCCCTCAACTCACTGAGCCATCCTGGCATACCCTAGTTTGATCTGTTTTTTTTTGTTTTGTTTTTTTTTAAGATTTATTGTTTTTGACAGAGAGAGAGAGATACAGAGACAGAGAAGGGGGACAGAGACAGAGAAGGGGGAGGGCCCAGAACAGTCTCCATAGTTGCACATCATTGGTTTTTTCACATAGTTTCATTCCACAGGTGGGCAGGGCTGCACAGGGCAGGAACTGGGCCGGGGTCTCACCCCGGTGAGAACTGAACTGGGGGCACTCTCCAGTGCAGCATGTGGGCCCGCACGGGCTGGGCCGGGATTCGATCCTCAGTCCCTGGGGCTGCAAAGTGAGCACTTAACCCACTGAGCCATCCCAGCTTCCCTTGATCTGTTTTTGATAGTTGTTTACGGAAGGTAAGGTGGGACCAGATTGTGACAGGCTTTGGATGTCGTTGGATATTGAAAGATTGTCAAAGAATATGCATAAAGAGGGGATGCCGGGATAGTTGAGCACTTACTTTGCAATTGCAAAGTCTGGGGATCAATTCCTGGCCCTGGCCTATGCAAACCCATAGCCTGAACTGCAATGCAGCTGGTAACTGTCAGGATGGCACTGCAGTGAAGGTTCTTGCCTCCCATGTGGGTGAACCCTGGTTCGATTCCTGCCCAGCATGGCTCCACATCTATCTGTGTGGAATGAAAAACCATGTCACAACTAATGATGTACAATTATGGAGACTGCTCTAGGCCCTCCCCATTCTCTCTCTCACCCTCTCCCAAACAATAAAATAAATCTTATAAAAAATATGCATAAAGCATTATCTTATAATGCTTACTTTGGAAATGGTGTTTACTTGGAGTGGGAAGAGGCTGGAGGCAGATAAAAATTTTGCAATAGCCTAGGTTTAAGATAATGTCTCAGAAGACTAGGGTGATAAGGAGTAGAAGGATGGCTTCCCTTTGGTTCATTATGATCACCCGTTCTCTTTGCCCATTACCTACTTCATTTTGGAAAACTCGGGTATCTGTAATTTACTTTTAGTGGTCTGTTCAATTCTATCTTCTCTGAGATTTTATTTAGAGAGAAATTCACTATCTGTTACTCTGGAAAGTTCTCATTGATCTTATTTTATTGAACAGTAAATAGATATTTAATTGAAAACCTGTTTTCTGCTGTTGCTGCGCTATAATCAGCTAGGGTTGGAAATTCTTGTCCTTTAATATAGAACAATTAGGATGTTCTTGTATGTATAATTGAAGAGTTAGGCATATTTCTCCTCTCAGTGTTCTACTGATTAGACTAGAGCACAATTCTAATGATATGAATTTACCTTTTCTTTGTTTCCTGGTAACTTTGTACTCCTGTCCTTAACCAAGGAGAGGGCACATGAAACTATATAGATCATTAATGGAAATACATTTGATAGGTGCATAGTCTTTATTTACTTGTGGTATATTAAGTCTCTGTTCTCCTGCCTTAAGAAAGTGATTAAGTATAAAACTTGACATGTATAGAATATAGATGTTGACTTTGGTGAGTCCCTGTATTAGTGAAATAGATTAATTTTGCCAGTTTCTAGAGCTTCTCCTCAAACTGTTAATGTTGATTAAAATGGAAATAACTTTTATGGAAAAAAGTTATTTACCCTTTTTATATTTTTTTGGTTTTGTTTCAGCCAAGATATTTGCTGAAGTTTGAACAAATTTATCTCTCCAAACCTACCCACTGGGAAAGAGATGGTGCTCCTTCACCAATGATGCCAAATGAGGCCAGATTAAGAAATCTCACGTAAGAAACATTTTTTTCCAGCAACTAATAGTGAAATACAATTCAGAAAATGTAATTTTAACCAGTTGAGAGTTTTAGCAAATACCTTACTTATTACTTAATCGTGATCTACTTTTGTTTTCAAAGGTATTCTGCTCCACTTTATGTTGATATAACAAAAACAGTCATTAAAGAAGGTGAAGAACAACTTCAGACTCAGCATCAGAAAACTTTTATAGGAAAAATTCCAATTATGTTGCGTTCAACTTACTGCCTCTTGAATGGCTTAACAGATCGTGATCTTTGTGAGTTAAATGAATGTCCCCTGGATCCTGGTGGTTATTTCATTATTAATGGATCAGAAAAGGTATAGTAGCATGACTTATAAAAGAAATTAAAAAATGATAAATAAGATTTAAATTAATGAAATTTGAAATTAAAAAGTAAACTTTTATATAGAATAACCTGCAAATGGCAGTTGAATTATTAATATTTAGAGAGGTGTGACAATTGAACTTATATAAACCAAAACTTTATTTAGCTATATATAACATGCACTAGAAATTTGGTCAGTTGTTTGAGCCTGCATGTTTCTATGCAGAATTTATGCAAAATAGAGTTTGTAAAGTTCAAGAATTGATGATCCACTGAACCTATATGATCAGATTAAATTAAGATAAATAGTTCCTTCTTTCTACTTCAAGGACCTTGTGGGTTTTATGGCTGTATCTTTTTGTTGTCCATGCAGGTTCTGATTGCTCAAGAGAAAATGGCAACAAACACAGTCTATGTGTTTGCCAAAAAGGATTCTAAATATGCCTACACAGGAGAGTGTAGATCATGTCTGGAGAATTCTTCCCGACCCACCAGTACTATTTGGGTTAGCATGCTGGCTAGAGGAGGACAGGTATGGACTGCAGTCATCTTAAAGCTTATTCATGTGGTTGTCAGTAAGCTTCAGCTCACCATGGGTTGTTGAACTGAGAGTCTCAGTTCCTTGCTGGCTATTGGCTGGAAGTTGTCTCCCTTCCTTGCCACATGGATCTCTGTCATATAGCAGCTGACAACACGGCCCCTTACTTCGTCAGAGAGTAATAGAGAAGAGCAATAGTGTACAAGCAATGTGGAAATCACAGTCTTTAACAATTTAATCTTGGAAGCAACATCATATAATTTTTGTCATATTTTTGTTAAAAGAGTCCCACATTCTTACTCAAGGGAAGTGAGATACACAAGGTGATAATAATAGTAGGCTAGGGATTCTTGGGAACCATCTTAGAAGCCAACCATGGCATGTTATTTATAATAATGTAATCTAATGATAGCTAGCATTTCTTGAATATTTGCTTTGTACCAATTATGTTACTCAGATTGCTTGATTTAATCTTTATACCTGGAAAGTAGTTGTAATTAGCCTCTAATTTCATGTACATTTTTTATTAAAATTATTTTTTGAATAAGTCATCCATGCATGTTAAAATTGTTCAAATGGGGAAGCCGGGATGGCTCAGTGGGTTAAACACTCACTTTGCACCGCCAGGGACCAGGGATCGAGTCCCGGCCCTGGCCCGTGTGGAACCATATGCTGAGCTGGGCGCTCCCCCAGTTCAGTTCTCTCTCTCTCTCTCTCTCTCTCTCTCTCTCTCTCTCTCTCTCTCTCTCTCTGTGTCATAAATAAATAAAAAAAAAATACATTTAAAAAAAAAAAAATCTCAGACTTAAAAAAAAAAAAATTGTTCAAAAAAGTACAAGAAAGTGTATACTATAGAAAGTAGTCTTTACCCCCAAACTTCTTCCCCTCTAATGGCAGCTGCTTTTGAAAATTTCTTATGAATCAGTTCAGAAATAGTCTTAATGCAAAAAGTATAATTGGAAGCATACTATACACACTGTTTGAACTTTGCTGGTAGACTTAAAACATGTTTAGATCAGCACTTGATCGTTCTTTTTGAGATGTGATACTCCTTATGTAGCTGTAGCATAGTAATTATTTCTTTTTTTGGTAGACATTTAGGTTTCTAGTCTTGTACTCTTACAAATAGCTCTGCAGAGTCTCATACTGCTTTTTGTAAATCTTACAAAGATGAAAAAATTGAAGATAAGAGATTTTTAACTGCTTGAGGTTAAATATACATGTAGAATAGGTATTAGTTGAAAAGTTTTTACTTGTAAATGGGGGTGGAATGGGGCCTAAGTGTTTGGAAAAGATCCCCATATGATTGTGATGTACACTTGCTGAAAAGCATTGGCCTGGGTTATGGAGTGCAGAAATACGAACACCATGTATGAGAGAGATTATCATGGCAGCTCTGAGTCAAATGAATTAGAGGCAGAGAAAGGGAAATCATCTGGATTTAGTGATAGATTTGTTATAATATGATGGTGAGTCAGTTAAGATTCTTTGGTTTTTATTCTGAAGTTATAGATAAAATAGAACACTTCCAAGAATTGATTTTTGGGGAGGACCTAGTGAGTTCCTTTTTAGACAAGATTTTGGGAAGAGGCACGTCATGTAGACATTATATTGTGATGTTTTGCTTATTCTTAGAAAGAGCTATGATGAAAGAAATAATAGACTAAATGGAGTAATTGATAGAAACAACCAAATGGCAGTTGAAAATCTGAGGGCTGAGGGCACAGGAAAAAGATCAAGATGAAGGTTTGGGTATCATTTATGAAAAGTTGTTACAGAACAGCCATGAGATGGGAAAAGATTTCTAAGGAAGGAGACCTGAAATAAGAGAAGAAAGGTAATAGAAACTGTTACTGGAAGGATCATGATAGTATAGGATTATGAGGCCAAGAAAAGGTAGAGTTTGATATTAAAGGAAAAACATATGATTAAAGCTGAGAAATTAGGTGTTTGTATTCTAGTGTAGGCTAATAACTTTTGTTTCTGTGTGTGTATGCAATTAAAGAGAGAAATTGGAAAAAAGAAGCTTGTGTGAAAGAGGCTGTTTATTCAAACAAGGAGATCCAATACAGACCAGCTCTGAGTTAATATTTAATTTTCTTTGTCTTAGCTCTTTACCATATTTGTCTAATCATTCTTTTTTTACCCCTTATCTATTTCTTCCAGAGTTTTTATTTTCTTTTTTATATTTTTCAAAGATTTATTTTATTGTTTGAAAAAAGGTGTGTGTGAGAGAGAGAGAGAGAGAGAGAAAGAGAAAGAGAGAAAGAAGTGGTGACGGGGGAAGCCGGGATGGCTCAGTGGGTTAAGCGCTCACTTTGCAGTGCTGGGGACCGAGGATCGAATCCCAGCCCCGGCCCGTGCGGAACCATATGCTGAACTGGGAGCTCCCCCAGTTAAGTTCTCTCTCTGTCTCTGTATCTCTCTCTCTCTCCCCCGTCTGTCAAAATAAATAAATTAAAAAAAATATATTTAAAAAAAAAAAAAGTGGTGAGGGCCTAGAGCAGTCTTCATAGTTGTACATCATTAGTTGTGACATAGTTTCATTCCACACAGATGGATGTGAGCCCATGTGCGGGAACTGAACTGGGGGCCTCTCACATGGGAAGTGAGAACGCAGTTGCTGTCAAGCCATTGGTGGTTACCAGTGGTGCTGTAGTTCAGCACATGATTTTGCATGGACCGGGGTTGGGAATGGATCCCTGGACCTTGCTGTTGCAAGGCAAGTGCTCAACCTGCTGAACTGTCCCAGCATCCCTTTTCGAGAGTTTTTTGTTTTGTTTTTTTGGTGAGTGGAGAGGGTGAGGGGTCATTGTTCATGTGCTTTTTGTAGCAAAAAGTCATTTCCAGATATATAGTATTGGGAAATTCTGAGTCTTGAAAGGCATGTAGTGGCGAATGGAAGTTTTCTGAGATCTAAATGACCAACTTATCTATAAAATTTACTAATTTTAAATATGTTCCAGTGGTTTTATAAAGCAGCCATAGGACATTTACTGAAGTATGAGAGGTGTGCTTCTTTTGAATTATGTACAGTAAACTTATATATAGAATGGTTCTTATGATATTTTGAAATGGCTATGATCTCTGTGCTCATATACTAATGATGCTTTATTTTTCTAGGGTGCAAAAAAGAGTGCTATTGGTCAGCGCATTGTGGCAACTCTACCATATATCAAGCAAGAAGTTCCCATCATTATTGTGTTCAGAGCTTTAGGTTTTGTGTCTGACAGAGATATTTTAGAGCATATTATTTACGATTTTGAAGATCCAGAGATGATGGAAATGGTAATGTGTAAAACAGTGTATTCATAGTGTTTTACAAGAGGTTTAAAATTACTGACTGTTGCTAATCTTAAAACATAGTAGAAAGGTGCTCTGAAGAGCTATTTGTCACAAATCCCATACCATTCATTGTGTAGTGAAAATGTTTGGGTTCTTTCCTGACAAATCACTAAAATGGGCATGAAAACTGGAGGCATCCATAGTTCATTGACATCAGCAGGAAGAAACAGTAGTATGGAAAATACTCAAAGCATACCAATTTAGTAAAGTGGAAAAAATGAGTAGTTTATATTTTTTGTTTTAACTTTTTATTTGGAAATAATTTCAAACTTAAAAAAACTTGCGAAGAACTCCTGTATACTCTTCACCCAGATTCACCAATTGTTACCTTAGCCACATTTGCTTTAGCATTCTCTTTATCTGTATACATATTCTTTTTTTCTGAACCATTTGAGAGTATTCAGGCATTATTCCCCTTTGCTCCTAAATACCTCAGTGTATATTTCCTAAGAACCGGGACTTACATAATCAATAGTATAATTATCAAAATCAAAACATTTCACTTAGATATAATTCTAGTAACCTATAGATCTTATTCAGGTTTTTGCCAGTTGTCCTGATAATGTCCTTAGCGGCCTTTTTTTCCCCTGGTTCAGAGTCCAATCCAGGATCATGTATTGCATGTTGTTTTTGTCTCTAGTCTCTTAATCTTTCCTTGACTTTCCTCAGTGTTTCATAACATTGACATTTTGGAAGAGTATAGGCCACTTATTTTGTAGAATTTTCCTCCATTTGGGTGTTTCTGATATTTCCTTATGATTAGATTTACTTTATGCATTTTGGGGAAGGAAAAATAGAAATAGTACTATATGCTTCTCAGGGCATTGCATCAGGAGTCACATGATGTCATTTTGTCCCATTACTGGTAATGTTAACTCTACAGTGGGATCGATTAGGTTCCTCTACTGTAAAGTTACTATTTTTGTGTGAATGTTTTTTGAGTTTAGATAAATATCCATTTCTTTATTAGTCTTATCTATCAGTGGTCCTTGTCTCAATAAATACTAGTTGATAGTCTTAAAGTTGTCCTGAATTGTTCAGAGACTTTAAGACTACAGAGAAATAAGGTAAAATGCAGGCTAAACATTGGTCACAAAGTTAGAAAGTTGAGTACATTTTAGTTAGAGTATTTATTGATACAATTACATGAGAAGAATGAGTAATGGTTGGATTTTACTTTAAGCTTTTACCATTAGTCATGTTTTTAAAAAAATAAATACTTAAAGATGATAGTATTTAAAAGAAAAGATAATATGTTATCTTTTCTCCAAAAGGCATCCCAAATGATTCAAACTGGAATTTTCTTAGTAAAGTGAAAGACCTGATTTGCTTTATTTGCATTGTCTTTTTGAAAATGACTGTTCTTTTAGCTTTTATGAAGCTCAGATCAGTTTTGTAAGTCTGTGAGTCAAGCATTTACTGTGCAAGAGTGCTCTAACGTTTCCTTTTGTAAATAGTAATATGTGATTATTGTTATTCCTTTTTCCAAATCCATATTAACCTAAACAGAACAGTTTTGTACCAATAGTGACAATTTCCTTTAGAAAGATTATTGTCCTTAACCATACTGTGATCTCACTTTGACTGGTTTATGTGACCATTTTCTGACTTTTGGTTCCATGATTAGAATTTGGATATTTAAATTTGTGGATCAGAGATAAGTAGACATAGGAAATCAAAGGCAGGAATTGACATGTGATTATATGTGATAGGATTTACAATGTATTGATAAGGACCAGTTACTTAATGTTATCCCTCATTTCTCATATTCATTATTGTGTAAAATTGGAACTTTAGAATGTTAAAACTGGAGTGGAAATTAGTTTATTTTATTTAGCCCCTTTGTAGGTGAAGAAACTGATTACATGGCTGCTCAGAGACCACAACTAGCTTAAGTAACAAGTATGGAACACAGTACTTTGTAAGAATGTATCTTTAAAATTTCTCCCTTACAAAAAAACCAAGTAGTTTTCTTGATAGAATAAAAGCTTCTTAAGCCAAGGCTGAAAACGATCTGGCACATTTATTTATTTGTAACTTAGTATATTTTAATTTGACTATTAAACTTCTCTAAATTGATTTTAGATATTTGGAAGGAACTTTGTTTTGCCATTGTTTATTAAAACATAAAAAAACACACAAAAAACTATTTTTTTTAAAATGGAATTTGCATTTTTACAGAAAGTGTAATTGTGCTAATGAGTGGATTTTGTCAGATATTTTTAGATCTCTAAAATGCCTTCAGGTTCTAACATTTTTTGATTCCTAATTTTCTGAAAATATTTGCATAATCATTTAATGTCACAGGGGTATTTAACATGTTATAAATTGAGTTGACTAATTTTTAAGGGGAAAATATGAATTTGAAAATAACTTTTATTTAAATTATCTGATAGGTTAAACCTTCTCTCGATGAAGCTTTTGTCATCCAAGAACAGAATGTTGCATTAAATTTCATTGGCTCAAGAGGGGCAAAGCCTGGTGTCACTAAAGAGAAAAGAATTAAATATGCAAAAGAAGTCTTACAAAAAGAAATGCTTCCTCATGTTGGTGTCAGTGATTTTTGTGAGACTAAAAAAGCTTATTTCTTGGGGTATGTTAAATATTATTTTAAGTTATTTGCAAAATATATAGTTGAAATAAAGGTTTTCTTAAAGCTAAAAATGCCAAAAATGGTATTTATTTGATCAAAAATTATATTTTTAATATATGTTTTTTTGTTTGTTTGCTTTTTTTTTAAGGTACATGGTTCATAGGTTGCTTCTAGCAGCTTTGGGTAGAAGAGAATTAGATGACAGAGATCACTATGGAAACAAAAGATTGGATCTTGCGGGGCCACTACTTGCATTCTTATTTAGAGGGTAAGGAATTATAGAATGATATTGTTAAAAGTGGAGAGAGGGAAGCTGGGATGGCTCAGCTGGTTAAGTGCTTGCTTTGCAGCCCCAGGAACTGAGGATTGAATCCCAGGCCCAAAAGTGGAGATTTCACTTTAGATTGGCCATTGTACATGGAGGTGCTAAACTATCTTGGCTTCCATATTGGGTACATGTAAAGTTTGTTACATTTTCTTTGCTACTTGCCCAGATTTATTTCTGCTGCATGTCTGAAAATTTGAAATTTGTGATGAGAATTTATTATAGTCCTTATTTACATTTTTTTAAAATTTCTCTGTTAGCTTTACAAGGCATTTGAGAAACTGAATTATTGCCTTGATTTTCTAAGAGCCAATATTGGGACTTTTATTGTGCTTTATTTATTTTGTTTTATTGTTTATTTTACTTTGTTTTGTGTTATTTTATTTTAATTAAATTTATTTAAAAATTTTATTTCTTTTTTGTTTTTGAGAGAAAGTGAGAGGGAGAGAGAGGAAAGGGGAAGGCCCAGAGCCGTCTCCATAGTTGTACATCATTAGTTGTGATATCGTTTCATTCCACACATGGATGTGGGGCTGTGCGGGGTGGGAAACGAACTGGGGGCCTCCTGCGTGAAAGAACATTCGCCTCAGAGCTATCTCAACAGTTACCAGTTGCGTCATGGTTCAGCATATGGGGTTGCATGGGCTGGGGATGGAAATTGAACCCTGGACCTTCATCATGATTTCGAGGAAAGTGCTCAAGTGCTGAGCTACCCCGGTATCCCTAGTTGTGCTTTTGCATTTTATAAAAACACAAAAGCTGGAGGGAAATATATCAAAATATTAGCAATGATTATCTGACAGTATTGGGGTTTTATGTGGCTTTTATTTTATTTTTGATATGTTTTTATATTTTTTATGCTTTCTATAATGGATATATTTTTATAATTAGAAAAAAGTTACCGTATTTTCCGGCGTATAAGACAACCCCCTAATTTTACAGTTAAAACATAGGTTTAGGCCTATATTCGCTGTATAAGACTATAGCCTCGGAAGTGGGGGGTAGTCTTATACAGCGAATATAGGCCTAAACCTATGTTTTAACTGTAAAATTAGGGGGTCGTCTTATACGCCCGGTCGTCTTATACGCCGAAAAATACGGTATTTTAAAAATGTAGACAATGTAATAAAAATAAAATGATCCTGGCAATATTTTGTGCATTCTCTGTATTTAGTGTGTTTTAGATTAGTGTTGTTCAGTTTTGTTTTTAATCACACCACTAAGGAGCCTCTTTTGACATTTTTTCCCCTAATTGCTCTCCTTGTGTATGTTTATATACTGTATGTACATCTGTGCTTTATACATAAAAAGAGTAACAGCAGCTCTCTGACCACTTATTGACCCTTTGTGGGCAATACTGTACCTGTTGAAAATGCATGCTGTAGACCTTTACATGTTTAAAACAATACCATTTTATTTGGCAGCATGTTTAAGAATTTGCTTAAAGAAGTGCGAATCTATGCACAGAAGTTTATTGATCGAGGAAAGGATTTTAACTTGGAGTTGGCAATTAAAACAAGGATTATATCTGATGGCCTAAAATATTCTTTGGCTACTGGAAACTGGGGTGACCAAAAGAAAGCTCATCAAGCCAGAGCTGGAGTATCTCAGGTATGGATGTTGACTATGACTACAGGTTTGACAGAAAAGTGTTATGTGACTAATACTAATATAAAACATCTTTCATTGAATGTAAATTATATTGCTTCCCCCCCCCCCTTTGGTCTGATGTAAAATATTAGTGACTTTTAAATTATGAAAGTGAAATTTTTCTTAAATTAGCTGTTAGCATTACTAAGACTTAAGCTTTAGGCTTGCATCAAGATAGTTAATAAATTGGAATAGCTGCTTGGGAGGTGAGATGGTCCATGTCTGAAATTTTCGTGTGTTAAAAGCTCCATATTTGAAGCTGACCCAGAGAATAAGTGGTCATCCCCCTTTTTTTGTAAAATATAATACTTCTAACATTGATTTCTCTGTGTTGGCCTGTTATATATAGTGACTATAATAGCTTCTCTGAAATGGAATAATGGGGACAGTGTCACTAGGCATTTTAATATTTTAGTTTTTTCTATTTACTTTTCATATAAGATTGAAAATCTATAATGTGGATATCTACCTTTATGAAATTTTTAGGGGACATCTTCCCTCTTTGCTTTTTTTTTTAATTATCCTATACTGATATTACCTGATTAATTTGGCATTCAGACCACCAACTTCAAGTTCCTGATTCTTAGAAACCCTGATGTTCTGAGAAATTCTGGGAGACTGCTGATAGCAAAGTTAAATTTCTAGTTAATTTTAATGTAATAAGAATTTATTGAGTATACTCAGTTTTTTGTGATGCTGGACTCACAAACATGAATGAGATACTATTCTAGCCCTCAAGGAGCTCACCATCTGTCAGAGGAACCAGATTTACCCATATATAGCTCACTGTGCTGTGAGCTTCATTATGATAAATGCCATGTTACCAGTTTGGTTCAGTGAGTGGTTATTGGGACTTATGATGTGCCAGGCACTCTGCCACACATTTGACATGCCAAGATGAATAAAACATGGGCCCTGATCTTTACAGTTTACAGTCTGTACTCCTACCTAGATGTAAACAGATAGTTACAACATGGTATAGTAAGTATTATAATGATGTACAATTGCTCTGTGGGAATGCTGGAGTAACGCATTTAGCATAACCTGAGAGGGTAAGAAGAAATCTTTATTTAGAAGTTAACATCTGAGCTGAATCTTGATGGGTAATGGTAAAATAGTCTAAGCCTGGGAGGGGTGTAGAACCTCTGAAAAATTAGAGAAAAAAATGTTTTCTTTTTAAAATATTTATTCTATTGTTTTTTATAGAGACAGAATGGGGAGGGCTCAGAGCAGTCTCCATAGCTATACGTCATCACTTTTCGACATGGTTTTGTTCTACACACGTGGACAGGGGGACTGCGCAGGTTGGGGACCAGGCTGGGGGTCTCCTGCATGGGAGGTACGTCTCTGCGAGCTGGGGTCCCACATGGGAGGCTCTCTACACTGAGAACCAAACTGGGGTCACGTCCCAGTTAAGCATATGGGCTGCACAGGCTGGGGCCAGGACTTGATCCTTGGATCCCTGGGGCTGCAAACAAGCGCTTAACCTGCTGAGCCATCCCAGCTTCCCCTGGAGAAAAATTTATTTTTTTTTTAATAAATTTTTTAAAATTTATTTAAATAATTTTAAAATTTATTTAAATAATTTAAAAATTTTTTTAAATAAATTTATTTATTTGTATTGCTTTTGACAGAGAGAGATACAGAGACAGACAGAAGGGGGAGGGCCCAGAACAGTCTTCATAGTTGCACACCATTTGTTTTTCCACATAGTTTCATTCCACAGTGGGATGGGAGTGGGGCTGCACAGGGCAGGAACTGGGCTGGGGTCTTCACCCCGGTAAGAACTGAACTGAGGGCACTCCCCAGTTCAGCATATGGATCCACACTGGTCCCTGGGGCTGCAAAGTGAGCACTTAACCCACTGAGCCATCCCAGCTTCCCAGGAGAAAAATTTTTGATGTCTTGAGCACAGGGATGGAGGGAGAAAAAAAGCATGTTCTTGTGTGAGGAGCTAGAGTAGTCTAGGGTTTTCAAATCAAAGTGGGAGAGTTGAGAAAGAGGAGCTGAGGATGGGTCATAGAGGGAGTGACATGTTCATTTTTGTTTTTTAGTTAGATCCATAGTAACTGGCAGTGTGGAGAAAAGATTTGAGAAAGGTAAAGTTGGCGACAGGAAGATATTTGCAACAGGCTGAGAGAAATAATTAGGGCCTGTAATATAGCAGTCTTGTAGAGATGGAGAGTGGAGTCAGATTTGAAAATACTTAGGAAGCAGGTTTTGTAAGACTTTGAATGATGGAAAACTCCATAGAGTACAGAAAAGGGAACAGTTCTTCCCGGAGGTGGGTCAGATGGCTTTTAGAGAGGTGGTAACATTTCGCCAAGCAGAAAAGAATGGGGAAGTGCATTCCATTCTGTGACAATAGCATGGTCAAAAGTATAGCAGGAGAGAGTGTTTTTGGTAGTGTTGATAGACTTTGGGAGACTAAGGGGAAGGTCATTTGGGACTTCATTGAGAAGGACTTTAAATGTCATACTCCTTTGTAGTTGGTGGGCACCTGTTTAACAAAAGTTTTTAAGTGGGTGAATGATGCGAACATACTTGTATCTACATTTTAATAATTCTGGTAACTGAGGGGGTTGGGTAGGAGGGAGGGAACATTGTAGGGTCTTAATGAGGTGATAGCAGTAGTATAGGTAAGAGGCTAAGGGGATGCTATATTGCTGTGACATTGGAAAAGGAGTGGGGTGGGGTTTTTGAGAAAATTTGAAAATAGAATTGACAGGGTATGTTAATGATGTATGAAAGGAGAAAGTCAGAGGCAGAAACAATGTTGAGATTTCTGCATTGGGAGATTAAGGGAAGGATGATGTCATTAACCATGATATGGGACTTACAAAAGGATGGTTTGGGTTGTTGTAGGACTGGGGAAGATGATGATTTGTTATTAGGCATTTTGAGTTTCTGTTGCTTTCTTTCTATCCCCCTAAATATTACCTTACTTATAAATATTTATCCTATAAGTATTGAATGTCCTTTTTAGTTCAGAGGCCTTAGCTTAGAAAAGTACTGGGATGGATTGGTGATGTCTGCTATGGTCAAAGAATTGTGAGCTGGTAGAATTCAACACTTATTGAGTGCCTGATATATGCCAGGTACTGTCTGCAACAGAGAATAAAAGAAAAGGATAATGGTACTGGGATGCAACAGAGAACAAAAGAAAGAAATAAGAATCCCTACCTTGGTGGAACTAACATCCTTTCTACTTGTTGGAGACAGACCATAAAGAAAACATTTGTGTGATATGTTAGACCTACACATCGCACATTTACCGTCCCTGTTATAAGGGACAGTTAAGTTCTGGAAATCATGGAAATGAACAAGATTATCCAGGAAAAGGATGGAGAAAGGAAGGATGAAAACAGTTTGACACTTCCTGGATTATATGTAAAAGTGTGACTTTGCCACATTCTAGTCTTTGCCAAAAATGCAATAGTTTAACAGAAATGTCCAAACTTTATAAATATTTGCCATTGTTTTCTAGGTATTAAACCGCCTGACTTTTGCATCAACGCTTTCTCACTTGCGTCGTTTAAATTCTCCTATTGGTAGAGATGGCAAGCTAGCAAAACCAAGACAGTTGCATAATACACTGTGGGGAATGGTGTGTCCTGCTGAAACCCCAGAGGTAATGTATTAGAATTTATGTTCAAAACAAAAACTTTGCCAATAAGTATGTATGGTATAATTACTTTCAGAAGTTAGTATTTATTTAATTGCAGTGTGGTTTAGAACTGAGATATTATTTGTAATTTTGTTCTTAGTAAGAGTAAATCCTGAAATCAGATTGAAGAAAAAATGTTTATGGAAGAGAATTTTGATAAGCATGTTAAATCATTATGAGTAATACTTTCTTTATTATTCCAAGGGCCATGCTGTAGGACTTGTGAAGAATTTAGCTTTGATGGCTTATATTTCGGTTGGATCTCAACCTTCTCCAATTCTGGAATTTTTAGAAGAATGGAGTATGGAAAATTTAGAAGAAATTTCTCCTGCAGCTATTGCTGAGTGTGTATAGATGCAATTTTTTTTTTAAGCTCTTGTTAATATTTTGTGACAGCTTAGTATAGAGTTACTAAGTGCAAAATGCTTTTGGTTTTATATTTTAGTGCAACAAAGATTTTTGTTAATGGCTGCTGGGTTGGAATACATAAAGATCCTGAACAACTTATGAACACTCTAAGGAAATTGCGGCGTCAGATGGACATCATTGTGTCTGAAGTAAGACTCTTTAATTAACTAAGGGCATGATCTGTGGAATTCTAAATACATGTAAGGAGTAACACTAGATAGAGAAAGTTATCTTTGCAGTGGCATCTTTTTTTAACTGGTTTCCCTTGAGTTGTAAAATATATTATCAAAAGTCTAGGTGGTGTTTTGAGTTAAATTCAATTCAAACAAGGTATTGCTTGCCTTAATGCTTTAGATATATACCTCTAAAACTTTCACATATAAGTTACGAAATGGTTTTAGAATTCAAATTATATTTTAAAGTAAAAGGAATTCCTTTGAGAATCTTTTTGTAAAGCTGATGATAGCAGTGCTTTTAAAAAGGGAATAATCATCTCTGATTCTTTGTCTGAATCCAGAGGTTCATTCATAAAATGTGATACACCTCTAATAGATAGATGTTCTTTTATTTACTTGGATATTGAAATGCTTTAGGATAAGGATGAATTTTTTTGACCATTAAAATATAGTGTATTTTAATATAATATAAAATTTATTACTCCCCAAATTAGGGCTTTTGCTCTTAGTATACTGTTTTAAGGGATATGGCTCAGGCTTTTGATTCCCCCAAATACACCCTTGGAGTCTGTCTAGGTAAAAGTGGATTTCGAGGAAAACTGTAATACACTTAAACCCATAGCTGGCCATTGTTCTACCTAGCAAAGCAGAGGAGAGAGTTTGGTTACTCCAGGTCTTCCTTTAGCAGGTAGAGCCTGTTTTTTTCTTTTTTCTTTTTTTTTTTTTTAAGATTTATTTTATTGTTGGAGAGAAGGTGAGAAAGAGTGAGAGAGAAGGGAGGAGGGCCCAGAACAGTCTACATAGTTGTATATCATTAGTTGTGACATGGTTTCATTCCACACAGGTGGATGTGGGGCCGAGTAGTGCAGGAACTGAACTGGAGGCCTCCTTCATGGGAAGCAGGAATCTTTGCTGCTGAACTACCCTGGCAGTTAACAATTGAGTTGCAGTTCAGCATATGGGCTTGCACTTGCACTGGCTGGGGCCGGGAATCAAACTCTGGACCTCACAATTGTGAGGCAGGCACTCAGCTGCTGAGCTATCCCAGCAGCCCCATGGGCTTTGACCTGAGATATTTGTGCTCCCTGTCCCCATTCCTCAAAAAGAGCAGTAGGGAGAAGGGTATGCTTATTACTTTTTTTCAGGTAAATCTCACTTATTCAGCAAAAATACTAACTCATCTCCTTCAGGATAATTTACCTGACACCTTCCCCCACCAGGTTTGATTTGGATCAAAGGTTAGCAAACATTTTCTGTAAAGGTCCAAATATTAAATATTTTAGACTTTTCAGTGCCTTGTGTATTCAACCCTGCTGTTGTAGTGAAAGGAAAGCAGCTATAAATAATATGAGAACCAATAAAACTTTTATTTACAAAAAGAAATGGCAGATGAGGGCAGATTTGACCTGCAGACTGATCACTGATTCCATTATATAGTTCTCAGTGACTGTAGTAACTATTGGTAGTATGTTTACTTAAGTACTTCTGACAGAATACTTACATCAGATAGTAACTATTGATTCATTTGCCTGCCTCACTATATGATTAACTCCTCAGAGTCAGGGAACAAGTCTCCTCAGATTGATTGTATTTTCAGCTCTAAGGTTGGTTCCTGCCATATAATAGACATTGAATGTTTGTTGATATAACAAGTAGACCTGTGTCCTTGGACTGGGCACTATAATCTAGTGGAGGGTAATGTTAGGAACCTCTAACTGGGAGAATTGTATATATTTTTCAGAAGGACTATAGAACTTTTTCTTTAATATTTTCTGATAATCAGAGGTTCTCTCTTTACTCATTTCTGACTTCAGTCTTGGACATACTAGCTTTCCTGTCAGTATCCCCATCTAGACTACTAAAGAACACCTGTTTTCTTTGGAACAGAGACACTGGTCTTTGAGAAGACAGCCCAGTGTATAACCTCCTGTTGAGATAATAGAGCTATATATATTCTTTTAGGAATTCTCTGAAGATTCAAGAGAATGCTTTGAAAGCATTCTTTTCTGGTACTTGAGATTGTCACTTACTCATGGTGTTTTGCTCACAGGCACAGTGTTTCTCCTCAGATTGTTCCCTAAAACAGGAAGTGGGCTAAGAATGGGGAAATTTTTCTTATTCTTGGCTTTGACTCTTTAGTTTTGGAGAACTTCATGTTTTTTGATAAAGGTTTTATGATTTACTATTGTTTTTAAATGCACAATCCAAATCTTTATCTTTCTTAAATAAACCCAATCTTTTCTTTAATAAAACAGTATCAGGGGAAGCCGGGATGGCTCAGTGGGTTAAGAGCTCACTTTGCAGCCTAGGGGACCGAGGATTGAATCCCGGCCCTGGCCCGTGCAGACCCATGTGCTGAACTGGGGAGTGCTCCCAGTTCAGTTCTCACCGAGGTGAGACTCTGGCCCAGTTTCTGCCCTGTGTAGCCCTGCGCCCACCTATGGAATGAAACTATGTGGAAAAACCAATGATGTGCAACTGTGGAGACTCTTATGGGCCCTCCCCCTTCTCTCTGTATCAATCTATCTATCTCTCTCTCTCTCTCTCTCTGTCAAAAACAATAAAAATAAATCTTAAAAAATGTATCCAGGGAATGCCAGGATGGCACTGTGGTTGAGCATTCACTTTGTAGCCCTGGAGTCTGGGACGAAATCCTGGCCAGGGCACATATGCTGAACTGGGGTGTGGCCCCTAGATCATTTCTCGCCACAAGCTTCCCATGTGGGAGACTCCTTGCCCAATTCCTGCCCTGTGCAGCCCCCAGCCTACCTGTGTGGAATGAAACTATGTCAAAAACTGATGACATACAGCTGTGGAGACTGCTCTGGGCCCTCCCTCTTCTCTGTCTCTCTCTGTCTCTATCTCTCTCTGTCAAAAACAATAAAATCTTTAAAAGTATCCCGATGTGATTTCACTTTTTTTAAGTACTTTTTTTTTTAATATATTTTTATTTCTTTATTTTTGACAGGGAAAGAGAGAGAGAGAGAGAGAGAGAGAGAGATACAGAGACAGAGACAGAGAACTGAATTGGGGGAGCTCCCAGTTCAGCATATGGGTCCGCACGGGCAGGGGCCAGGATTCGATCCCCAGTCCCCGGCGCTGCAAAGTGAGCGCCTAACCCACTGAGCCATCCCAGCTTCCCCGCTTTTTAAAAGTACTTTTGTGGAGAAATACCCATCTATTTTTCCATTTCCCAACTTATTGGCAATTCATTTTTGTAGTTGATGTCCAAAATTATATATTAGATCTAGACTATTTGAAATTCTTATTTCCTTTTTTACTTATTTCTGTATATAGGTACTTCAAACTCTGCAGTACTTTTAATAATTATGTTCTTTATTGCAAATTTTCCCAAACTATTTTTTATATTTACTAGGAATATATTTTTTAGTACTATCCAGTAGAAGTTTAATGTGAAGCTACATGTGCAATTTAAATGTTTCTAGTTGCCATATTACAAAAATAAAAAAAAGATGAAAATAATTTTGATAATACATTTTGACTTGATCCAAAAATACTACAATTTCAACATACAATCAATATAAATACAGACTTTTAGTTAACTGGCACCCATGGGGATTGATAGATGCCCGATAAATGTAAGTAGACTAGTTAACTGGAACTCAAGCAACCAGGAAAAAGTATTCTTTTTTTGAGACTGATTTTTTTTGTTTGTTTGAGATTTTTGCCGGTTGCTTGAGGTCTAGTTCACAGAGAATCTACTGTATTAATAAAAAAATTTTACATTTTTTTTCTGGTAATACCTTTGAAATCCAGTGTGTAGTTTATATTAACAGCATATTTGTGTTCAGAATGGCAGCATTTCAAGTGCTCCGTAGTGACATGTGGCTAGTGACTACTGTAGTGGACTGGGAAAGTATGATCAAAGCAAAGTGATAGAGCACTGGTTATTGAAAGTTTACAGAGTGAAGTGAAATGACTATCAAAGAGGCAAAAGAAGAAATTGTCATTTCATAGTGTTTGTGATACCAAAAATACATTTTCACCTTATCTTGCATGACATTATTTCCAGATGTTGTCCAGCTCTATAATTATCAAAGTTAGATATTTATAAAGTTTTAAATTATACCTAGGCTTTTAGTATATTGAACTATGATAAACTAAGATTTGTCCATATTTGACAGTTGGTTGCTTCAGAAATTTATTAGGTGTTTTATTATATTTCTAGCTAAGCTTTAATAATACAAAGAAAATTAAAGTTCATGAGACTATTTTGTCTTTTTATTTCTAGGTGTCTATGATCAGAGATATTCGAGAGAGGGAGATTCGGATCTATACAGATGCAGGCCGTATTTGTAGACCACTTCTGATTGTGGAAAAACAAAAGCTACTTTTAAAGAAGAGACATATTGATCAATTAAAAGAGAGAGAGTATAACAACTACAGGTAAGTACATGCACAATGAAAAAAATTGAGATAGAATTCATATACCATGAAATTAATGCTTTTAAAGTATACAGTTTAGGAAAGCCGGGATGGCTCAGCGGGTTGAGCACTTTGCAGCCCTAAGATCTGAGGATCAATTCCTGGTCTGGGCCCCAGCCTGTGCAGACCCATGTGCTAAACTGGAGTGTGGCCCCAGTTTGGTTCTCTCTGGGGTGAGCTACCCATGTGGGAAGCCCCCGGTTCAGCCCCTAGCTTGTGGCGGTGTGCCTCCCATGCAGGGGGGCCCTCAGCCTAGTTCCCGCCCTGCGCAGCCCTAGCCCACCTTCGTAGAACAAAACCATGTTGAAAAACATAATGGACAGCTGTGGAGACTGTTCTGGGCCCTCTCTCTTTCTGTCTCTCTCTGTCAAAATGAATAAAACAAATCTTTAAAAAAAAATTGAAATATATAATTCAATGTTTTTTAGTGGTTTCACAAGATCATGCAACCATCATTACTATCTAATTTGAGAATATTTTAATTGTCCCCAAAAGAAACTAGTTATTAGCAGTCACATTTGTTTTTCTTTATTTTTGTCATCAAGTAAGGAATGCATAGGGAGGGATTTAAGCATAACAATTTTTTTTAAATCAAGATTTATTTTATTGTTTTGATAGACAAACAGAAACAGAGAGACAGAGAGAAAGGGGAGGGCCCTGAACAGTCTCCATAGTTGTATGTCATCAGTTTTTGACATAGTTTCATTCCAAACAGGTGGGCAAGAGGCCAAGCAGGGCGGAAACTGGGCAGGGGGCCTTCCACATGGGAGGCATGCCCCCTTGAAACTCGGGGCTGAACTGGGGCCTCCCACATGGGAAGCTCGCCTCGGCAAGAACTGAATTGGGGGCCTCCACATGGGAAATACATCCCAGTTCAGCATATGGGTCTGCATGGGTCAGAGCCAGGATTCGATCCATGAACCCCGGAGCTGCAAGGCAAGCGCTTAACCTGCTAAGCCATCTGAATCCCTCATAAAAGTCTTTATGATATATTAAAGTCTAGTAATAATAATAATAAGTAACTAATATACTATGGATTTCTGGAAAAAATTTTAGCCATAGATGCCTCTGTTTTTCATATTACTTAGCTAGATACTTTCCAGACAGCACTCATATACATAGCATATAATAAAATCTGAACAATATAATAAATAAGAAATTTAATAAAAAGGTGAACTGGTTTTTAAGTTTTATTTTTAGTAATATATGAATGTATATATTTTAATTGTAAAAAGAGTCAAGGGAAAGCTGGGATGGCTCAGTGGGTAAAGTGCTCTCTTTGAAGCCCTAAGGACCGAGGATCGAATCCCGGCCCCGGCCCATGCAGACCCACATGCTGAACTGGGGTGTGCCCCCAGTTCAGTTCTTGCTGGGACCTATGTGGGAGGCTCCCGGCCCATTTCCCGCCCTGCGCAGCCCTGTTCCCACCTGTGGAGTGAAACTAAATGGAAAACTAATGTCAACTATGGAGAGTGCTCTGGGCCCTCCCCCTTCTCTCTGTCTCTCTCTGTCTCTGTTTCTCTCTGTCAAAAATCAATAAAATAAATCTTTAAAAAAAAAAAAAATGAGTCAAATGACATATGTAATAAAAATATATAAATGTCCTCAATTCATACTCGCCTCTTTAAAAGTACTGTTAACAATTGGGTATATAGTCCTCCAAACCTTATTCTATGGATTTATGAACTTATTCCTTGCTCCCCACAAGTAGTTTGTTTAGAACAAAGCAAAACAAATTAATAATAATAGTTAATGTTCAGCAACTTGCTTTTTTTCACTTTTTTTCACATTTATTAATAATAATGCCTAATTTGGAAGTATTTCTTTCTTTTTTTTTTTCCATGATTTATTTTATTGTTTTTGACAGAGACAGAGAGATATAGAGACAGACATACAGAGAGAAGGGGGAGGGCTCAGAGCAGTCTCCATAGTTGTACATCACTTTTCAACTTGGTTTAGTTTCACATGGTGGGTGGGGCCGCATGGGGTGGGAACTGGGCTGGGGTCCTCCCACATGGGAGGCATGCCCCCTTGAGCCACCATAAGAGGGCAAGAACCAAACGGGGTCTCCCGCATGAGAAGCACATCCCAGTTCAGTGTATGGGCCTGCACGGCCCAGGGCTGGGATTCGATCCTCGGTCCCCAGGGCTGCAAAGCGAGCCCTTAACCCAGTGAGCCATCTGGCTTTCCCTGGAAGTCTTTATTATATCGGTACAACAGATACAGGAATATTCTCTATTAAGTAGGGAACCTAGTTAGTTAAAATAGTTCAGTAAATGAGGAAATTAAGTGGATTGTTTGTTTTTTTTAGTTGGCAGGATCTTGTGGCCAGTGGGGTAGTAGAATATATTGATACTTTAGAAGAAGAAACAGTGATGCTTGCAATGACTCCAGATGATTTACAGGAGAAAGAAGTAGCTTATTGTTCCACATATACACACTGCGAGATTCATCCATCAATGATTCTTGGTGTCTGTGCATCTATTATTCCCTTTCCTGATCATAACCAGGTTTGTAGCTGTTTTTGACTTCTGATTTGTGAGGAATTGAGGGAAGTAGAATAAAAACTAGAGATTAGTTTATAGTTTTTAAAGAAAAGCCTTTTAATGAAAAGACTAGAACTAGAGAATCAGCATGTAACATGCTTATTTGTGTTTCACTGTTAGGAGTCATAATTGTTTATTCCAAATGTTAACACTTATTATCAGAAAAAACAAACTTTACCAACCATATTTCTGATTTATGTAGTACCCTGTTGAGTCTGTTTCCTTAGAAATAAATTTTCATTGTTTATGCTTTTTATTTCTATTTTTAGTCCCCTAGAAACACATACCAGTCTGCTATGGGTAAGCAGGCTATGGGAGTTTATATCACCAACTTCCATGTTCGTATGGATACATTGGCTCATGTTCTCTATTATCCTCAAAAACCACTTGTGACTACACGGTCTATGGAATATCTACGATTTAGAGAGCTGCCAGCAGGTATGTTCAGTTTTGTTCTACTTTAAAAGAAAAATACTTCTATGCTTAAGGCACTTTTCTGGGTCTTGGGAAGATTAATAAAATGTATATGACACAGTCTGTTCTCATGGAATTTATAAAGTGGGAAACATGAGCACAATTAAATAAAAAGGTAGATATGTAGAGTGTTATGATGAAGGTGCAGGTTCCTTTGGAAGAACAGAGTGAAGGAAATTTTATTGGGGAGGTAGCATAGACTAAAGTTGATGAAAGAGTATTTGAATTCAAGAGATGGTTTGAACAAGAGCCAAGATGCATGAATACATGAGATTTGGGAACAGTCAGTAGTCATGTTTGTTATGACTGGGGTATAAATGCATGGGAGTAAAGCTTGTTCTCATAGTGTGGAGGAGAGCAAATTGAATTATCATTTTGAGAATGTAGACCATTCAGCATTTTTGAGGAAGGAAGTAATACAATTAGAAATTTATCTTAGGAATATCATTCTGACAGTTCTATAAGGGGTTAGTCAGATACAGTATTAACAAGGGGATAATTTAAAGTTTCTGCAGTAGTCTGAGAAATGGTAAAGTCCTACAGAAATGAAATAGAGTAAGGGCTGAGATGTCTGTTGGAATACACTTAATAGGATTTGATGACTGATTGGATATGGAATGATGAAGAGGGAAGAATGAAATTGGAAATATTGTTGGTGTTTCTGACTTGGGTGATCAAGGAGAGAGGTATGATTAATAAGATTAGGAACACATTAGAAAAAGGAAGAAGTTTTAGAGGTAAGATAAATTCAGTTTTTGGCATGTTAATTTTGAGTTGCTGCCCAGAACATCTAAGAAATAATCTTCCAGTAGTGAGTTGCAAATGTGTTTTGAAAGAGGGTCAAATCTAGAGCTGTGAATTTTTGATATGTTAATGGTAATTATAGATTACTATGGAATTGCTGAGGGAAAATTCAGAGTGACAGTAAAGCCAGAGGCAGATAGAACTTTAGGCACCAGGAAAAGAAATCGGGAGAGGGGGGTTGGAGATGTACCTGATGAGGAGAATCAGGAGTTTGCAGGAGATTCTCAAGGAGACTGGATCGCGGGTAAAATGGTACAGAGAAGTCTGAAGGGCATGAGAGTTGAATATTAAAGGAACAGCATAGTTCTTTGGCACAATTGTCTTAATGTATCAGGGGTCTCCAAACTACGGCCCGCGGGCCAAGGCCCTCTCATCTGGCCTGTGGAGACCTTTTTATCTGAATAAAATAATATTAAATAAATAACTAAAAACAACATCTATGTTTTGATTCTTTTTTATTTGGACCTCGAGTGTGTAGTCGGCCCCCAAACTGCTGTTTGATAATTAATGTGGCCCGTGGGCTGAAAAGTTTGGAGACCCCTGTATTAACAGAATTTTGGCTTTACTGTGGGTAACAATATAGTAGACTCTCAGTTAACTGGCACCCAAGGGGGTTGGTAGATGCTGGGTAAATGTAGTTTCTGGTTGCATGAGAGTTACTATTAAAAATAGGTCTAATACTATACCCCATACTGTACCATACTATACCATAAATTCTGTATTGCCTTGATACTAATACTGAACTACAATAATTAAAAGCAAGTTAAGACAAAGACTAACTTAATGTAACGTACCCATAGTTTTATTGTAAAAACAGCTTTGTGAGTAGAGTGCGATTTTAGTTAAATGGCAGTCAATAAACTTTTCAACTTATGAACTTCACTAACATTAAATTTTTTTAAACTTAAAGTAACGGGAAAAACATATACTCTTAAAACTGTTACAGTAGGCAAAGAGAATTTACTGGGTAGACATTATGTCAGTATGTAGCTAGGACAGGATCAGAAGTGGATGTGATGGTTTTAGGTCTACATGATGCTGTATTGGCAAACTTGTGTGTAACTTTCTTGAAAAATGAAATGAATATCAATTAGCTTGCTTTGGGGCCCAATGCCTGTCATGCAAAGTCAGGTTTTGCATGATGTACAGATGCATAATATGCTGAGATTTTATTTGAATTTTTATTTAAAGTGTAGAAGGTGCCAAAAAATGTATACACATTCTAAGAAACGAAAAAACTATTAAAATTCTAATACTCAATACCAGGGTGTCAACAAACTATACACATTTTAAGAGATGTTATTTGTATGTTACTTTTTGAAGTTGAATTATGGTAGCAATGGGTAGTATGACATTTGCTCAAAAGATGGCATTAATCAAATGAATGCTAGTGTCACCATGTGACAGGACAGTCAAAGACAATGGTGGAAGTTCAGTTGTCATTTGAGGATTACAAGACCATTTTGAAGTGGTATTGGAAATTTGGGATCATTGTGGAAGTACAGTGACAATGGAGGCATGGTTATGCCATAGAATCTTCAGGATGCCTACCAATTTGCACACATTTGTGATAAGTTTGAGATGCATGGTAAATTGAAATGGCATGTGCAGCTATACAAGTGGACAGTTTGGTCAAAGTTACTCAAGCAGTAGTTTATTATAATCAGAAGTGTCTGGACGGCTGTTGGTAACCACTTTAAACACCTCTTGTGATTGCAGAAGTCAAATGGGACTTAAATATTCATATTTTGTTATTGGTATATATTGAGTATTACAATTTTAGTACTTTTTTTTCCTTTAAAATGTGTATACATTATTTTTGGTGGCCAGAGCTTTTAAAGAGCAAATGTAGTCAGGGAGGAGGTCTTGCCCTTAGCATATATCTGTTTCTCCAAATCCATTCCTACCTTGGGTTGGGAATTACCGTATTTTCCGGCGTATAAGACGACCCCCTAATTTTACAGTTAAAACATAGGTTTAGGCCTATATTTGCTGTGTAAGACTACAGCCTCGGAAGTGGGGGTAGTCTTATACAGCGAATATAGGCCTAAACCTATGTTTTAACTGTAAAATTAGGGGGTCGTCTTATACGCCCGGTTGTCTTATACGCTGGAAAATACGGTAGTGAAATTAGAGACTTGGAGGAGTGTAATGTTCATTGTCCCAGACCTAGACCAGTAGCACTGCTACCTCTTACTGTTACATCCCCGCTGTGCATATAAAGAAGTAAGTGAATGATATGTCTTTTCATGAAGGGTGGGTTATTTACCGGAAATTGAATTTAGCTTTAAGGAAGCAAATACAAACTACTCAGAATTCAGATAACCAGAAAAAACGTGCAACCATTCATGTTTTGATGCCTTTATATTCTGCAGTCACGGTTTTTACTCCACATTTGAAATAGTTTAATCAAGATATTATGTTAACTGTAGCTTTAAAGATTTATTTTTATTGTTTTTTGACAGAGAGAGAGACAGAGAGAGACAGACAGAGAGAAGGGAAGGGCCCAGAGCAGTCTCCATAGTTGACAGCATTAGTTTTCCATATAGTTTCACTCCAAAGGCGAACACAGGGCTGCTCAGGGCAGGAATTGGGCCAGGAGCCTCCCACATAGGCCCCAGCAAAAACTGAACTGGGGGCACACCCCAATTCAGCATATGGGTCCACATGGGCAAAGCCCAGGATTCAATCCTCAGTCTCCGGGGCTGCAAAGTGAGCACTTAACCCGCTGAACCATCCCAAAGCCATCCCAGCTTCCCCAACTATAAGTTGAGTATATTTTAATTTTCTATAAAATTTGGTGATTCACATATGTGTGGATTATGTTCAATGAAACTACACTCACATTCAACAGTCATTTCTTATATTGTAATCTAGTATATTTTCAACTTTTTTCTTCTTGAATACTTATTTTATATTTTTTACAGTATCAAAAGTAGTTTTGGCAGCAGCAACGAAAAATACCTCTTTTTTTGGTGGCATGGAGAGAGGATCTAGGAGTAGAGCAGGGCTGGGAAAAGGTAGTACCAGGTTCAGACTTAAAACCAGAAATCAGCCTGTTGTTTTTAAACTTTGAGATCATGGGTAAGTTATTTATTTGGCTCTTTCTGATAAGGAGAATAATAATATCTGTTTATGACACTGAATTGCTGTGAGAATCATGTAACTTGGTTTGGGGAGACACTTTATAAATCTGAGGTGACATGCATATAATCACTGACTATAAGAAAGAATACATTGGAAATGACTGCTCTTAGAATTTGCTTGTATTAAATGTTAAGCCATCAGAGTAGTTGCCTCACAGATTGCTCTTCCAGGAGGAGTAGACTAACAAGTTCCATGGTGAAAACATCTGTGGCAATTATGGTGAAATAAAATCAATTTAGATGAAAGAGGCAATTTTTCTTTGTTACACAGATGATACTTTAACATATGATCCTCAATGCCCCACAGGTATTAACTCAATTGTGGCTATTGCATCATATACTGGATATAATCAGGAAGACTCTGTCATCATGAATCGTTCAGCAGTAGACCGAGGCTTTTTCAGGTCAGTTATTTATAAAAGTTGTCAAAACATAGATACAGTGAACATATTAACATTTTAATTAAATTCTTTAAAAATAGATTTGAGTTTTGTGTGTCCAACTTTTTGGTGGTTTTGAAGGTCAGGCTTGAAGAAATTTTGATCTCACAGCAGATAAAGTTTTCTGTTAAGGTATTTAATCTTTTGCCTCCCTTTATGAAGGTATGTGTGTATCAGGCAGGCACATATTGTTGTATGGATGCCAGAATAGAGGTTAGTGTGGCGAAATCAATGCCTTATGCTCCAAAAAGTAGAAGGCCTATTGGTGGTCAAGAATGACTGAAGACACTGCTTCCTGTATCTCAGGATTTTCAGATATTATTTTGAGACCCCCCTCCCCCCTTTTGTTAGCAAATACATGTTTTCATTTAGATAATATAGCTACATCTAAATAAGAAATATAAATAACCCTGTAATCTTGGGTCCCATAAATAGCTATTATTAAAGTTGTATTTTCTTTTTAATCTTTTTTTCTATTATGCTTCAATTTAATTATTTTATTGGCAAACAATTTCAAATTCACATCATATGAAGATTGGTTGGGTGTGGGTGTGGGTGTGTGTGTGTGTGTGGTTTCAGAGGATACATAGCACTAGGACCAGAGTGTGGGCAGTATAGCTTTACTATTACAAACTTCTCACTTGAAATATTGGAGCAGATTATTCTCAGTAACCATCTCTGAGGCTAACTATGGAAGGATTCTTATTTTGGGTAGGAGGTTAGACTTAGTGACTTTCCTGTTCTCACATAAATTCCAGCTGTGTTAAGGTTATGAGTGACATATTACATGTGTTACCCATGTAACAGCATTTAGGACTTAACTTACCCTTAATACAGTTTACTCTTATCCCAGATTCATGGTTTAAATTGTTTCTCCAAAATCTATTAAGTAAAACTTGTTGGTATGGTCTAAGCCCTATTATTAGAGGAAAATAGAAGTTGATCTTAAGAAACCCTGTTTGTAGGTCTGTTTTCTATCGATCATACAAAGAACAGGAGTCTAAGAAAGGATTTGATCAAGAAGAAGTTTTTGAGAAGCCTACACGTGAAACGTGCCAGGGTAAGTGATACCAACATTTAAGTTATGGAACTCAAAAGTTATCTTACCATCGTTTTCCTAATTAATTTTTCTGGGATTTGTCCCCCCCACCCCCTTTATTTTTTGCCATGTGGAAATATATATATATTTTTATTTATTTATATTCTTTTAAGATTTATTTTATTGATTTTTGACAGAGAGAAACAGAGACAGAGGGAAGGGGGAGGGCCCAGAGCAGTCTCCATAGTTGACATTAGTTTTCCATATAGTTTCACTCCACTGGTGGGTGCAGGGCTGCACAGGGTAGGAACTGGGCTGGGGGCTCTTACATAGGCCCTGGCAAGAACTGAACTGGGGGCGCACCCCAGTTCAGCATGTGAGTCCACATGGGCCGGGGCCGGGATTCGATCCTTGGTCCCCGGGGCTTCAAAGCGAGCGCTTAACCCGCTGAGCCATCCCAGCTTCCCAAGGAAATATATTTTTATGTCATTCTTAGACCTCATATTTAAGAAAATATGTGAATTTGCCAAAAATCTTTGTACCTAGGAGTGGGCTTGCTTTAAGCTCTACCTTGGTAGATCCTGAACGGAGGAGGAGAGATCGTATGAATTCATGGGACATACCTCAGCTGCATTCTCACTTGTACTGTGTCCTGTCCCTCAGTTTATGTAGCTGTTTGGGAACTCCCTCCCCTCTTCACATTGTGGTGTGACCATAATATTTGTCTAATCACAGTATTTGTACACATTTAACAAATAAATGAGAAGATAACTAGCATTTTTTTTTTCTTTTAAAATACTCAAACTTATTTTCTTGTTTTCGTAGACACAAGAAATATGTATATAGTAGTATGGATGGAATGTCATCCCAAAGAAAAGGAGTACCTCTGTTTCAGTTTTGACTTCTAATTGTATTGCATGAAGTAAAACGTGTTTTATTTCCCTAGGCATTTTCCTATTACTCCATTTCTTTGCGTGGCTCTATATAGTAATGAATTGATGTCAGGATTATATGAGATTAAGATTATATGGAGTTAAGAGTATATGAGATAAAATTCAAAATTTCTGTAGGGGGTGTGTGTAGAGGGCGTAGATAGTCTTTCTCATGTAGTAGAGATCAGAAGATGGCAACACACTTACCCAAGTGGAGAATCTGATTTTCCATTGCTCAGACCACTGCTTTTACAGAGTTCAGAATAGTTTGTAATATTTGGAATAAGGGCATTATATTATTACCACCCATATGGTTCACGGTGTTGGAGATTTCTGTGAACTTCTCTGACTGGAAAATGATTTATGTATTTGGTTTTTCATCTTTCTTGGGGATTATGTGACATTTAAACACTTTTCTATATGGGACTACCAATTCAGTAAATTCTATGTCTACTTTCTTATAGGAATGAGGCATGCCATTTATGACAAGCTGGATGATGATGGTTTGATAGCTCCTGGAGTCCGTGTATCAGGAGATGATGTTATCATAGGCAAAACAGTCACTCTGCCTGAAAATGAAGATGAACTGGAGAGCACTAATAGACGCTATACCAAGAGAGACTGTAGCACTTTCCTCAGAACTAGTGAGACGGGCATTGTGGATCAGGTTATGGTAACTCTCAATCAGGAAGGATATAAATTTTGTAAAATAAGGGTGAGTATATCTTTATCATACTGCTATTTATAGAAAGTAAACCAGATCGACTTCACTGACCTATTCTTATATCAATTCACCAGGTACGCTCTGTTAGAATTCCACAGATTGGAGACAAATTTGCTAGTCGACATGGTCAAAAGGGTACTTGTGGTATTCAGTATAGACAAGAGGTAAATAACTTTTATCTCCCTTAATCCTAATTCACAGTTTTGTTGAACATTTTATTAAATCAAAATTTGCTTTAACTTAAAAGTCCAACTGTGGTAAAGCCTTGACTTTTAGTTTTAGTGTTGAATAAGTATATGAACATACTATATTGAACAGAATTTAGGACATAGAAAGGTTCAGATGGTTGGTAGTGGTCAGTTCTAGTTCCATAGCTAAGAGATTTAAGATTCTTTTGAAAAATTTCTTTGTAGGATATGCCTTTCACCTGTGAAGGTATCACCCCAGATATCATCATAAATCCCCATGCCATCCCCTCTCGTATGACTATCGGTCACTTGATTGAATGTCTTCAAGGGAAGGTAAGAGATATTCTTTACAATATGGATTCCAAACTGATGTTTCTTTCAAAATGCTGATAGATGATTTCTCTTACATTTGAGCGAGGGCGCTTTGGAAAAAGCTAGTATGATACTTATTTTCCAGGTTTTAAATTGGTGATGATTATGCCCTTTTTTTGTAAAAGTTTGCAAAGTTATTCTGAGTCATAATTTTTATAAAATGTATTTCATCCATTCTACACATACACACGGTTATTCGTTTGACTGGTTCTTTTCTCTAGATAGAGTTAATTCATTGGTATGTAGTTCATTGTGCACTTAATTTTATAGATGCATTGTTAGCTGTGTGTGTATCTTTCAGTGGAGCTTTCCTATTTTAAGTAATCTTGTTAAAGTAGAATGGCTGTAGCCTAACGAATGAAGGCTTGGTTTTAGGGTATTAAATAATCCTTGAGCCATAGGAGGTATTTGGGACTCTTAATTCTTTTTGTAACTGGTCCTATGGACAGCTTTCTATTTGAAGGTTATAATTGATTTAGTTTTTAGGTAAACTAGTTATAATACTTCATGTAAGATGTTAATAAAATGCAACTTGGGATATTACAGCTTTCCATAACAGATTTTTTTTTGAGATTTACTTTATTGTTTTTGACAGAGACAGAGATATATATAGAGAGAGAAATAGAGAAGGGGGAGGGCCCAGAGCAGTCTCCATAGTTGTACGTCATCAGTTTTCGACATGGTTTCCTTCCACACAGGTGGGTGGGGGCCACACAGGGCGGGAACTGAACTGGGGGCCTCCTGCATGGGAAGCACACCCCAGTTCCACACAGGCCAGGGCCGGGATTCGATCCTTGGTCCCTGGGGCTGCAAAGTGGGTGCTTAACCCGCTGAGCTATCCCAGCTTCCCCACATAGATTTTTAAAGTTCAAAATCTTCCCTTTTCTAGAAAGGAATTTTAAATTGAATGTTTTTATTGATACAGACTTTTAAGGGGAGACAGAAGGGAATGGCCTTTTAAAGACTTCTCTTTTTTAAAGGTATCAGCTAACAAGGGTGAAATTGGTGATGCCACTCCATTTAATGATGCTGTTAATGTGCAGAAGATTTCTAACCTTTTATCTGACTATGGCTACCATCTCAGGGGAAATGAGGTATGTTTACTCTGATGTTAGTAATTTGTTAAATGTATTCTTTTTTTGTATATCTATAGTTTTATTCTTAAAAAATGAAACCTTTTATTGAGGTGTATAACATAGTTCATATATGTGTACAAATCATAAATGTCCATCTTGATGAATTTTCACAAAGTGAATACTTGTGTGACTGGCACCCAAATCCTTAAAAGAAAATTACCAGAATCCTGTTATGCGTACTGCCCTGTGTCTCCTTTTAGTAACTATCTTCCCACTCCTCCTGCAAGGTCACCACTCCTTTGACTTTTAATTAAAGTACAGATTAGCTTTGTTTTGATTTTTATTTAAATGTATGCTTACTGTATATGCACATATATTCTTTGAACTTGTTTAATATTTTTCAATCTGTTCTTTACACTATATCTGTTTCAGGTCCTATACAATGGGTTCACTGGTAGAAAAATCACATCACAAATTTTCATTGGCCCTACTTACTACCAGCGTTTGAAGCATATGGTGGATGACAAGATTCATTCTCGTGCTAGGGGACCTATTCAGATCCTTAATAGACAGCCCATGGAGGGTAGATCTCGGTAAGAGAGCTGTATTATCATTGTTATTACTGATTAGACTTTTTAAATGAAAAATGTCAAACGGACAGGAACAGAGATAATAGTGTAATGAAATCCCATGTGCCTGTCACCCCACTTCAGTAATTATCAGTTCATGGCCAGTCTCGTTAGAGCCATCTCCCCACTACCACCAACCCAATTATTTTTCATCAAAGCCACGACATCATAATTTTTGTTATAAATATTTCATCAAATATTTATGAATGGTTCTCACATTTGATTCCAGAACTGCAAAATGTTTTTGTTGTATCTTGATATTTATCCGTTAGAAATTAAAACAGGTTCAAAATATTTATTAAAAAGTAAGGGGAAGCCGGGATGGCTCAGTGGGTTAAGCGCTAATTTTTCAGCGCCGGGGACCAGGGATCGAATCCCGGCCCCAGCCTGTGTGGAACCATATGCTGAACTGGGAGCTCCCCCAGTTCAGTTCTCTCCCTGTCTCTGTAT